>JAQIYF010000251.1:0-11667 GCA_034700865.1 Oribatida sp. Gr-Ori-00025
GGTATACAGTTTGCATACTTTAATTTTTCACTAGTAACAAAAGGTACAGGCACTTTTATTGCATTGCTCGAAAGCTGAGACACTATTTCTCTATTAGTTTTTCAATGAGAGAGAGAAAACTTGTTTTTCCATTCATTTCATTCATTAGGAACTCCTTCTCCAAAAAGATATACATTTTTTTCAGAAACCACTTCTGTGTTATGTGATTACCGGTAATAGTATTTTGAGAGCACTTTTCAGGATAACTATCCCATAACACCCCTCCTCTATCCCAGTGCGCGATCGGCTTTCAAGGCCTGTAATTCAATCACTAATTTTCATTAAAATTTTTGCATAATTTAAAAGTAAACTTCATTTTCAAAAAAAACGTTTAGTTTTATTATAAATAAATTGAAATTATTTTTATATATTTAATACAAATCATAGAAACTTTAAATAAATGCACAAAAAATATAAGTTAATTAACAAAAACTTGTGTTTAAATCACAAATCAAATCAGAAATTAAGTACAATTGCTATGAAATGGCAATAAAATTAAATTAAAATTAAGTCAAAATTGTTTTGAAAATTAGATCTCAGGTTAGAGTCAGACAACTATTTCATTTGGATTTGGCTTTCGATTTCCGGATCGAACAGGACTTGGAATCGATTCAAAAAAAACGGGAAAACAAAACATAAATTAATTAAATAAATAATTAGAAGGCATTGAGTGGACAAATGCGTCCAAATGTCTGACTATTGTAAAGCACCGGACAATTCGACAATTTGTCTGTAGATCTCATATATTCTCTCTATTTTCGCAAATATTGTATTTTTTTATATAAATTAATGTCATATTAAATGTCTTGAGATTTGCATAAAAAATATTTAAATTCATTTTTGAAATCAAATGAAATAAGAGTTCGTTTGAAATGTGATTCGAATTTTATGTATACTTTAGATGACATTCAATGTTAATGTCTTGTGTTTCGCGAGTTTCTCAATCAACAACTGTTCCACTTCTGGCTCCACCTGAAGCCATGTATAGCCAGAGGTCGGAACCGCTTCTTCTAATGGGACTCTACATAAGACTAAGAGTGAAAGACAGAGGCCGTCGTGTTCATGGGTTGGAATGCCGTTGTGTTCCACTGTCAACAGACCAAACGGCTTGTGTTCCGGAATCTGTTCACCAAATATTCGCTAAAATAGATAACAAATATGTTATTAAAACTCATTGACAATCAATTGAATGGTTGCAGACCTGCATAAACCGTTTGAGCGCCGCGTGAATACTTCGCGAGGGATTGATCTCTGATATCGGCAAATGTGGCGATTCGTGTTCGGAGACCAATACGTGGAACCGATTACTGAAACACATAATTTAAATCAATTAAAAAACAATCCTTTTCACAAAACACTAACTTTTCTCTTCTTCTAATAGCGCAGACAGTTCTCAGAAGCATCTGTCGGTGCGCTCTAACGCAAGTGAACTGAGGTTTGTGCCACTCGTTCTTCAATTGAATGTATTGTTTGACCGCATCTATTAATCGGAGACAATCGGCTGCTCTAAGACTCAGACTGTTTGTGTCTGAAATCCAAGAGGCCTGCAGTGACTCACTGTCCGCCTGCGCCACAGTCTTGATCTGTCCGCCCACTATGTGTCCGGTGTAAGTGAACCGAAACCAGTTTCCCTGAGCGCTCTCCACCAACACCAGAGTCGACGGTTCAAACTCAAGGCCGGTTTCTTCGAGCACTTCCCGCTTAACCGCATCGATAATCTGTTCATTTGGGTCGACCCGTCCGGCCGGTAGATACCACTGTCCGGCGTACCGACTCTTCGCCTCCTGCATCATAAGCACCTCATTCTTCTCATTGAACAGAACGGCCGCCGCTATGTATGTGACAGTCGTTCGAAGGATTGGCTTAAAGTCAGGCGAAAGACTCGATTCAACGCCTTTTGACGCTAAACAAGAAGTAAACAAATCATTCATTTCTGTCAACAGTGCTCTCAAATGACAACATATGGACAGTTGGCTCACAGGATAACAATTAAAGGAGTGGTATATGGATTGAGAATTCTTATAACTGATTTAATTGGCAAAACAATCCGTAAATTAAGACTAAAATGAAATCAAAATAAATACCCAATTCTAGGATCTGTTGGTCGAGAGAGTAGTCGACAATCGCTGAGTTCTGGTCGACCAGCGGTTCACCGAAGAGAAGGGTTTTCAGATTAGACTCAATTGAATCCATTGATGGCTTCTTTGATTTGCCTTTTGGTCGATTCAAGTCAATTGTCAACAAATGAATGAGATTTTAATGATCGACAGATTGAGAGGAATGAGAGGACAGACTGATTGTCAGTATTAGGAGAAGTGATGTCTGAGTCCTACCAATGCTTTCACTGCTTTGACGACCGGTTTAACCATTGATTGACAGTTCACTCAATCAAAGCAATCAATGCAATAGTGAATTGAAATTCTCTATTATTGCTGTCAATCATAACACAAATAATGCTAATTATAAGTCAATTCACTTTCACTCCCCGACAGTCCCTCTAATTGTAAGTCTAATACAAATTACCCCTCAATTCAAATCATTATTTCATTTATTGGTTACGTATTTTGTGTTTAATATTATAAAATGGTTTTAATTATTCACAAACAACGTATAAACTGAGAGGGAGAGAGAAAGTGAAAGCAAGTTATCGATAATAACGGGTTTTAAAAGTAAGTTAAATGAAAATTATTTTTTTAATTAAATTACTATTGTTTTAAACATTTTATTATAAGTTAGAAAACATTTTAATTATACAAAAATAATCAGAAAAATCAAATCAATTTGAAATTCAAAGTTAATCTTAAAAAATGCATTTTTTGGAGTAATCTTTGATTACAAAAAAGTTACAAAAGTTCACTAAATAGGGTAATAATTGGTCGCAGAATAATGAAATTGATCAAGCTCACATCTGATTGTATGATCCGGATTTAAGTTTAATATTGAAGTGAAACCAAAATAAAGTTTAATCCACTTTTGGCTACACTTTAAATTAAAGTTTAATCATTTGTATTGATTGCGTCATTGATTACAAGTGTATTATTGCGTAATATTATTATTATTTACTTTAATCACGAGTTTATGAAAAATAAAATTAATTTCATTAAAATGTGATTTTTAGTAAATGTGTGAAAATTTAATTTAATTTTTGCACAAAAACTACTTTAATTTGAATATTGAATGGATTGAGAGGTTATTTAAATGTCTGATTGAAAGCTGAAACCAATTGATTGGATGTGTTATCAAAATTCATATGGTTTTGAAATTTGATTTAAACGATAATTAAATGATTTTTTGTAACACTTTTCATAACAATGTTATCAATCAATCAATTGATCACAAGTCTCGACAAAACTCTATATTACTATTGATATTAAAATCATTGTTTTTAATCGTTTTGTGAACTAATTTAAAGCTTTTTATGCACTGAAAAAAATGTTTAAATATTACTATTATTTAAGTCTATATTTAATTATAACTAATTTAAGACAATTTGATAGCAAATTATTAGATGAAAGACTGGGAACAAAGTCTCAGCCATTCACTAATTATTTGAATCTTTTGGCAAAAGTCAATGCAAATGAAAGTGTGGTTCAGAAGCAAAGATCTAATAATTTGGAAATTAATAGCTATTCGACAGACATTCGGAAACTATTGGGCGAAGACGACGGTCCGACCTATCAGTGCCAATACGTTGTCTTTTATTTCGGACTAATATTATCCCAATTTATTCAATGCCTTCTTATAAATCAGATTCCGTTCACTATATGTTTGGATTGTTCTCAACAATACACAGACCTATTCAGTGCTTACAACGATCTGACCAATGGCTCTGTCAGTAACTGTTCCAATGATTTCATAAATGGCGATAAAATCGCTTTAATTGATAGTCTTTACATGAATACCATTTCCCAGTGGACTGACGGCTCCTGTGATAGTATGGCCTCGAGTTTCAAAATGATTGATACAAAAAACTAATCAATTTTTTTATTCTTTTAAATGAAAGCCTGTTTTAATGGTAAAGACGAGAACCAGAATTTGGTGGTCAGTAATGACACCGAATATTACTATCAATTATCGCATACATTTATGCAATGCCTGAAACTATACCAAAACTATTCAGATTTTGGTAACAATTCGTGTAATTCTTGTAAAGATCCGTTTGAATGGGTTAACCAATACTATGAGTCCATTTCCATCAACTATACAAACGGCGTCTGCAATGATATCATTGATTCGGTATATCTTATCACAGATTCAATTCAAATAAACACAATATTAAACCCAATGTTTGCTCTAATCAGATGAAAAACATTCGCGACTACTGGAGCCAAACACTTGATTGTCCGGTGGATTCCGATTCAAACATTCATTTATTAGCTATTGTTTTCATTGTCACTGTTCTCCCATTCCTACTCTACTTAATCGGAAGACTATTTTGTGTGAATAGGAAAAAGACTTTAATGAGACGTAAGTTTTAATTATAGAAAACAATTTACAATTAATTTTATTAATTATTAAAATAAATATAAATAACAAATACTTTTTGCAAACTATTTAGAGAAGAGATTATCGTCTTATCATTTGGGAAGTTATGAAAACGAACCACTCATTGGATAAGAGATGAAAATATAATTGTTTTTCTGAATAGATATTCCTTTTTGTTAAATATCGAAGGATTTTAATTTTGTGATCAAATATTAGTCATAAAAATAATGTTATTTTAATCATTCTTTTCCTGTTGTAAGTAATGATAAAGCCTTTTGTAAATTATCGATAGCCGTCGGGATGTCCTCATATTGAAGAGCACTTCCGGCAAATTTACAGTATTTTTGTGCTTTGATTATCCCGTCGGCGCCCAAAGAGAGACCGTCTGAGAAATTATTTTTGTCTTAATTGTTTTTAAATATTAAATAAATATATATTTTAATTATAAAAGAAAACAATTCTCACTCAAAGCAGTAACCGTTGACTGAGTTATACCACCAGAAAAGGAACTATCGATTGGTTCGGATGCCGGTGTGAATGAGTGAGTCGGCGGAGGATTTGGTGTAATATCTCCAGGAAATGTGTTCCGATTGTCATAATCCGAATGATCACTGGCTGAAGGAATTTCTGGTAAAGTGAAACAAAACTCTTCGGCATCAGTACCGGCCACCGGTCCAGGAACTGGTGTTTCGCCATTCTTTAGACATTTGTTGATATAAATGGCTTTCCATTTCGCGTATTTAATCTTTTTTGCGATCTCTTCAGAGGGTTCACCGAAAACAGTGAGAACTTCGAACAGATTCGATGCGATTAAGAAGAGTCGCGGAGTGTTTCTGGGATTGAAATTCAAATCATTATTGAATGGCTGGTCATTGCGAGGAATGGCTTACTTATTAGCGCGCCCTTCCCTGTCGTCTATATCGGCCTTATTGAACACTTTTAAAGCATAGTTCTCGACGTGTGCCTGACCTACCATTTCGGTAGTAATGGCTTCGTTGTCATGTCTGGCCTTCTTATCCTATTTAAGCAAAATATTTCAGTGAAAACGCGCCAAAACCTAATCAGACAGTCATTTAAAGCCTATGTTTTAGATTACATGCCTTTTCCAACCAATTCATAACACTTGTGAGGAAAACGACCGCTTCTTTGGATTTACTGTCGAGTTTAAGGCCGGTCTGAACGCAATAGAATCGACACCAATAGCCCAAAACCGGATCTGATTTCTCCAAATCCGTTGCTATTCTCATAAATGTGTTCAAAGTCTTAAGACTTGGAGGTAATGGTGGAAATGGTTCTGTGTTTTGTGCCATTTATTCAATTAAATCAGTTTTCAAATCAATTTCAAAATCAAAGTCTATAATAAAATGACAAAAAGAAAAATTCTGAATAAATATTATATAAAATAAATAAGAAATGAATTATAAATATTTGTATTAATATTTGACTATTATATTGATTAGAATATAAAGACATTTAAATATATTTTCTTTTATTACAAAACATATTAAAATATTTGGCTTTAAATGAAATGCTATTTATTTGAATCAATTGTCACTCATTTGCACTCTTCTGGCTCTAAGTCTAACCACCAGTTGTTGGGAAATAAGTATTTCTGTATTTCAATGCCTTCTCTGGGCACCGGTAGTTCAAAAGACATAAACTTCTCTTTTAGTAGAGGTTTGGCCACAAGTCTGGTGGGGAAACAGTGGACGAGTTCACAGTTGTCGGGCGGCACTAAACGGTTTCTCCAACCGACCCGACGGTAGTTACCATTCAATGGTTCAAATAAATAGAGTCTGACTATAGGTTTGTTGTCACCGATGGGCGCGACTAAGTATATGCCGTCCGACGACTGGTACCAAAGCGTCAAACCTTTCCGTTTGAACGTCCGGATGAGAAACGCCTCTTCAAACGGAACCAAATCTTCATTAAGTAAACACATGTCCACCGATTGGTGCCATTTGAGGGGACCCTTCACTGAGAGGGCCCCCCAAAGGGAGTCATAACACAAGAAGTAAGTGACGTTCAAAGTGTCCAAAACTTCTGTCACCACCGCTTCCAATGTATCCCTGATTTTAATCCTCATTTCAGGCGTTATTTCGCAAACAATTCTCTCATTTCTCACACTATTTGATGAATTGATGCCAAATATTGAGTGAATTATTAAATACAAAATCAAAACAATTAAAGCCGTAATCAAAACAAAACGAATTTTTCGCCGAATTCTCAATAAAAATATCATTATTTTTGACTAAATATTCCAATTATTTAATTATTTTTATTCACATTTTATACTATTTTCTCACCTTTTTGTTCAAATCAATTGAAATTAATTTCAAATTAATGTAAATATAATTCAAATTAAATGACTTTTCATTCAAATAGGAATGCAATCAATGAGTCATTTGTTTTGTTTGACTAACTGTCCAACAAATGAGTCGTTCAGTCATTCGTTACATAAAATATTGATTTTCTTGACCACAATATTCATACCATTAAATCGATATAACAATCCCTCTCTAACTGATAAACCCCACCCCCTCTTAATGTGTTACGACTATTAAATTAATAATAATACAAAAAATAATTGTATTTAATATAACAAAAACATTTAAAGTATTTAAAAAATCTGAATATTATGCGAAATATTTGTCTTTATATTTAAATGATTTAAATAATTCATTTAAATCATTAATCGATTAAATTATATAAAAATAATTTAAAAAGTTTTTTGATATGAAAAGCGCCCCCTTTTGTCATGGAATGAATGTAAGGGCCAGTCGTGTGCTCTTAATTGACAAAACGTTTCAATGATTTGACAAAAGATTTCACTTTCAATCATATAATCGCCGAAACACTTAATTTAATTGATTTTCTATCCATTAATCCATTGATTTTCATCAGTTGGCCATCACTTGACTTTCCGGTAGGTCTCCATTAAAGTCAATAATTTTATTATCACTTAATTTGTGATTGAATTAAATGGCAATCGATTTGATGGTCTGTTTTTGTGATCACTTTTAGTATGTCTTTGTCGGGAGGATTGTCGGCCACTAAACAACTTAAAGAACTTCTGAATTTACCGGGTTTTGTGACCGCTTTGAACACGAGTCCTAACCAAGCGAATGGTATTCAATACAATCCAATGGAAGAATTAAATGATTTGAACACTTGCCTCACCGCTAACAACATGACTGTCCGCCACAGTCTTCCTAACAACGGTACCATTCGTGTGGACACCAGTTCCACGAAAACACTGTTCGATGTGTTGGCGCTGAAAGTGGCGATTGAAGGACACGAGTCGACGAACTCTTATTTCACGAAAATTGAGCGATTGGTTGACTTTAATTGGGAAATGAGTCGAAACGCCAATTGGATTGCCGTTAATAACCGAAAACCACTTATTGCTTATGTGATCAGTCGATTCAGTCGACCGCTGCTAACAAAACAATCTAATGTCACAATAGCTGACACTTCGGCCAATCAAATGATACGAATAATGAATTACGAGACCAGACACCGATGTCTGGCAAAAGGCGTATTCCATCAGCCAATCGCTGATCTCTCGTTTGCCATAAACTCTGTTTCATCTAATAGTCTGGACGTCTGTAAGCTGGCGGTCGCCGATAAGGGCGGGAATGTCTATATCTATAGTCTTAAGGAAGAAAATGGCGAAATACAAGCGAATCAGATCTTAGAGATTGTCAGCGATGGTAATCAATACGATTTGGTTCGGCTCTCGTGGTGTCCGTATATTCCCAGTGAAGACGATGACACAGAACTAGAGGGCGACCCCGGACTCACATTAGGCCTCAGTTGTGATAATCGGATGGAATTATTTTCAATCGATTTATTGCAAACGCTTTATAAGGAGTCGGTTGTCATCGAAGTGACGAAACTGAGGGCTTCTAATACTGGATATCAAATCATAGACAAAGCACACGATCAGTCCATTACTTCTTTGTCTATCGCACAGGAAGTGACTGCCATTTGCTCGACAGGACTGGACGATAAAATTCGTTTCTATTCAGTTGCTCTCAATTCGGATCAGACAACACGTCCGGAGAAATCGGTGCAAAAGATGTTTCTAAAGGAATGGAATTTATGTAATGAATACCAATATTACGAAAGAGGCGATCATTTCAGTAATTTCTTCTTTTTGGATGACTTTGACTTTCTTGTCAGTCAACCGGACCCTACATTCTGGAGCTATGGTCTGATCGGCACCCGTAAGGGTCACATATCAATAGTCAATCTAAAGGACTGGCGATGCAAACAAACCATTCGACTCATTAGTGAAGAATCTTCTAATGAATCCCTAGATTTTGTTTATAGAATTGATTTGACGGCACACTATCTGTTAGCCATCAGAGGTAACGACGCATTCCTTCTTCACATTCACTTTCCTCACGACAAAGAGGAACAGTTCGATGATTGCGAACCAATTAATAACAGAGGACTGGATTTCGACAATTCATATCCATATGTCAATAAAATCTCAAGATTTCAGATCTATTCGGCACCGTTGCGGTCATTCGCTGTGAAGAAGTCACTCGACGACAATGTGATGATATTCTGGATAACCGGCCAGTCGTTAGAGTTGTGTTACATTGACTTGAGTTTGATTACCATCGAAGAGAGTATTCCTGCGGTGTTTGATATGTCGGGTATCACTAAATATATGGGAAATATTGAAGAGCCGTCGGCTTTAAATAACATTAATAACCGTTTGGATAACTCATCCAATATTCCGGACAAAGATTTAGATCTAATGGATGTCTCGCAACTCAATGGGTTCACTGACTTTGACACAAGTCTTATCAAACCTCCATTAGAACCACAAGTGATGCCAATTCCCGCCACTATTCCACTGCCGACTCTTCAAACACAAGAATCAGCATTAAATCTGATGCCATCCCTTCCTCCGCCGATGACCTTTCAACCGAACAAATCCTCGTTTATCCCACAAATACCTCGACCCGAATCCCCCGCCAGTAAAGAAGTTCAGCAGATATTCAGTCCAACCATTCAATCAAAGAGTGCTAACAATTCGACAAATGCTTTGAAATCAATGTTATCTTTGGGTCCGAATGTCCAACAGATGAGAGGCGACGAACTCTCGGGATTCGAATCGATGAACACTTTTGGGAATCTATTTCCGTCTAAATTACCGAATGTTCTCAAAGATATGGTAAAAGAAGAGCAGATTTTGCAGCTAAAGAGCGATGTACTCAAAGAAATACAAGACAGTGAGTCCCGACTGATTCAAGTGGTTGAGAGACTGGACCACAAGATGTCCTCTAAATTGAATGCAAACAACGATCAGATGATAAGCACAACGAAAGTGCAAACAATTAAATTTGAATCCGATTTGAAAGAAATGAAAAAAGAGTTGAAAACCGCGTGTAAACTAAGGAACGATGAGTTCAATAAAATAGTTGAGAAACTGGTCAATAAAGTGATGCACGAAATGAATGTCATCGTCCAGAAGGGCTTCCAAGAGCTCATGACTCACGTCAACAATGAACTCAAAGGTGTGACCAAAGACTTAGAGAAAAACATTCAGACGATGCAAACGAAGTTAAATCAATCGATCGACAGTCGAACCACTCATTTCCAGCCGTTATCAGTGCCTCCCAGTGCGACGCCTGTCACTCCAGGCACTCCTATCACTCCACAACATCCACTATATTATAACCAAACGCCAGCACTTGTAGGCCAACGAAGAACGCCTGTGATTAACGCGACGCCATCGACAACACCGCTTCCATTTGGAACGCCCAGCAGTGCTTATAAGACACCAACCAGTGGTATGACACCAGTGGCCGGACAGTCGGCTCAGATATTAGAACAACAGAAACAACAAAAACAATTGCGAACTGATATTTGGCGTCACGTCGCGGCCCGTCATTTAGATCAGGCGTTAACTAAAGCTCTGAATCTAAGAGATCCAGACTTTGTGGTCGAGATCTGCGAAGTGTTTAAGAATACGCCCAAAGAGCTGATCGATCAGATAAAGTCGGATCAATTGGTTCTGATCTCACTTTTGTACCAAATCCTCAGCAATAGAGCCAACAATTTCAATGAAGAAGTCTATTGGAAGACAGGTTTTATCGAAGAGATTATCCATAATTTGGATTTTCAGAACGAAAAAGTGAGCGAAAACTTTCCGCGTTTGACACCAAAACTGATTCCACTCTTGGAGTTCGTATCAAAATCATCGCCCGATTCGATGACCAGAAACAGAGCGACAGTACTGGCCGTCAGTTTACAAAAGCTCTACAATTAATGCTAATATTGATCTTAAATTGCATTGTATTTCAAGATATAAAAAAAGTTATTAAACTTTATTTCTTTTTGCATTACCCTATATATGCGTCGATAAGCCTCGGCTTATCTATGAAAGGAAGAAAAGTTAAAATTCATGTTTAGACTTATCGATACCTATTTAGGGTATGTTTGCATCGATTATATTATATTTGATTTAATTTTCTTTCTTTTTTTCAATATTTTCTTTACTTTTGATTTTAAATACAGAAAACGATTATTTCCTTTAATATTAAATTTGATTTAAATGTCATTATGTTTTGAAAATTATGTGTAATTAAAACCTTTAATTCATTTATAGAAATAAATTTTCATTCATTTTATATTTCAAAACGATTTCAATAAATGTTTTTCATTTCAAAATTGGTTTCATTTATTCGTAATGAATATCTTTTGCATTACATTTCAATGATTTCGTCCAGAATTTAAAACAAATAATATTTTATTTAATGTCTGAAATAATAAGAATTAAAGCAAACATTAAATCCAATGATCAGAATAGCAATAAATATAAAATCAAATCAAACTCCAGGTCCAGTCAATGATCTCTAAAAACATAACCAATAGTGAGGCCCAGACTATCACTCACAAAATGAGTTAGAGCTGGCCTTTCGGCCAATATTTAAAAGAATATAAAGCCGTCACGAGAGGAGCTCAGGTCTCATTTGGCCTACACTTGCACTCTATGGTACGGAAGGCGGAATGAGGTTCGCGATGTCATACGCATTCAAATGTCTGTCCGCACTCCGACTTCCAGTCTTGAAAAAGAGAGACTGAACTACACATCCATTTCTGATCTCTATTATGATATAGAAT
>JAQIYF010000252.1:0-11660 GCA_034700865.1 Oribatida sp. Gr-Ori-00025
ATATTAAAATTTATTATTTTTCTTAACTTTTTTTGAATTTATTTATAACTTTTAATTTAATAGACTATACAGAGTGTATAAAAATGGTAAATAATATTCTAATTCTGATTAATTAGTCCATTAGTTTGTTATAGTTTTAAATAATTAAGAATATTCTTTATGAATGCTTTATAAACTTTAAATCAATTATTAATATTTTCTAAATACATAAGATCTTATGATCTCTGAAACATTTTTTTTGGAATCAAATATTTTTGAATCCAAAAGCACAGCAATGACTACATAAGTGCCATCAGAAGAACCGATTCAACAGAATATTTAATTACAATTTTGCAATTCTTTGGACACAATTATTATTAAATGTATTCAATTACAGGACATGTTTGTGAAGAATCTGATTAAATATAAGTCAGAAATCGTTTCCTTTAATAAACTACTTTATTGAGAGTTAATACCGGATTTGGTTTCAAATATAATGAATCGTTTAATGGATTGATATTAATATTATAATTTCAGAATTGTATACAAAGATTGATCAAGGTGATGCATTTGGTATTAATAGTATTGGTGGTGACATTAGATAATCAAAAGGAATATACTTTAAAATATTTGTTAGTTGGGTAACCCTGAAGGCAATGAAATTCAATACCCGGATGAGAATATTTATAAGACATCAATACTCTATAAATTCGATATTGCATTCGAAGACTTTATTCGCTATTAAAAAATGATTAATTTGTGTTAAACTAAACAATTATTTATTTTGAAATAATGATGAATAGATTATTTATAAATGAAATTCAATTTTAAAATATTCATTATATTTCTTGTTTATTATAATTTATAATTAATTACGAATTATTAGTATTTTATATTAAATAAAATTTCAGATTTAATTTCATAAAATACATGCAAAATAATAATCAATAGATTTGTTTACGTGTAAAGTCCAGGATTACAATATTCCAATAATAATTTAAATATTCTCGTCCAGGCAATCAATATCTTTGTCAATACTAATGTCAATACAATATTAAATTTATAATTAATTAAAAAATGTATATTTTATAAGACTTTTCGGTAATAAATATTTTTAAATGCCTTATAATTGAAATAAAAGTCAATAAAAATGCATTATATTTTAATGGTATAATAGGATGGGATGGTATGGTATGAATCAGTTGGTTGTTTGGGTGTTTCAGTGGTAACACCCGTTCAAAGCGGAAATACTTATGTGAACCACCTTGACACTTTACAAAATATATTGTGCTTTATTATACATTTTTATTGATTAGGTATATCGGAGGCATTCCTTCATATCTATAACTGATTACAAACTTTCATTTCAAACACTTTTTACAAATCAAAGTGCAATTCATAGAGAATTCGTTTTTTAGATATAAAAAGACATTTCATTTGATTTCACTCCAGATTTAGAAATAAAAAGCTGTGAATTAAAGATGAATTTCGATTAAGAATTGTTTGTTCAGTGCTTTGTCTCAATAATTAATAATTTTTTTGTATTAAAATAAAAGTAATTTTCTTTTAATTGCATTTAAATATGATTTATATTATAATATTTTATATTTAAGCAAACAATGCACTGAATTCTTAGATAAGACTTCAATTGCTTTTTATCTATAATTCTGTTTCAAACATATAAGCCGTTCCTCTTCTCCCTGTTCTATGATTTGCATAAGCATTAGATCAATGAAAGTATTGTCTTAATTGAAGGGAAGGGCAATAGAGGAGAGACGGGAAGGGTTGGTATCAAATCAAAAGGTGAGGCAGAGATCAGAATTCTGTTCCTAAATATTACAGAATAGGAATAGAATGGAAAATATTTTATTTGAATAATAATTGGTATTTGAAATCTTGAATTCATATAAGAAATACAAATTTTAATTTTCTTTAAGGGATCGGGACATTAGCCCCAAACCCATTAGATCTAAATCAATAGCCCCGACACTATTAGTCACCAAATATTACTTTAATTAAAATCCAACTAGTTTAGTTTAGTTTAAATTTGTCTAGGGGCATACCCTTCGCGAATCCGTCTAATCTACCTACATACAAACCTATAATATAGATATAACCTAGGTTAAATAATTTCGGTGAAGTGGGATTCGGTAAAATGTAGGAACGGTATTTTGGGCTAATGTGATTAGAACTATTGGGTTGGGCTAATGCCTACATTCTATTTATCAAATATACCATGCTTATATTTATACATCATTCAATTATAGATTATTAATTTACCATATCTGGTAAGTTAGCAGAAGTATAGCAGATCATCAATTATATTAAATATATTATGAAAAAAAAACTTTAAGCATATAATCTATAAACTTAATAAAATGAATCAAATAAATAATATGCAGTATATTCAATATGTAAATAGAGTATCATGTTCATTTTTCTATGAATAAGATTTCAATTTCAAATACCAGATGTCTATTAAAATGCCAAATATTTTCAATGCATTTCATTCTAAAGGTTGTGATTTGTTTTCAGCACTAAAAACAATGTAATTCTGTGTCTAAAGCCTTGTCTATAAAAGTATTGTTTGAAGTATTGACACTCTCTTCCCATTATTCAAACACATTATTTATATTATAATAATTTAAAATTTAGACCAAGATTTCAAGTATTTTAATACTAATTTCATTTTAATAATAAATTTAATGATAATTAAAGCGCAATAACGTATGGAAAACAATTAAAATAATGAGTCATTAATTATAAGCGGTGTTGACTGTAAGTCCATAAAGCGATCCCTTTTTAGATAAGTGTAGATAAAGTGAAATACAGTTTATGAATGGTTTTGAAGATATTATAAACAAATAGTGTTTTTGATTGTGTAATGAAAACGATTGGAAAATAAAAATGAAATGAATTTAACGATTGATTAAAGACTTAATGCTTTTGTTAATTATATCTTCATTTGAGTGTTCAGTCAATTCATTGAATTTTTATGGCTTTGAAGGCATTCAACAAATATTTTGTAATTAATTATATAATTAATATCAATATTGACTGAAAATCCAAAAACACTTTTCGTCCGATAATTGCTTTCAAATTGTTTTTTCCGTTCAATTAATTTCCAGTGTTTTGGTTGAAAAACAATGTCTTTATTATTAATTAATAATTATTTCTTAGATTTGTTTTGTTTTTTATTTAAATAATGGTTTTCTTATCAATGACTTCAATGAAGATGTGATTTAAAGGTTTGTTTTAAATTGAAATCCAAATAATGTTTTCATTCATTGTTTCCTTTCATTCAAATCAACCGTTTGTTTGAGTTTTGAAATTCAATTCGCATTTCAATTGATTTTGTCCTCAATTTTTTTTGATCCAGAGTTTGCTTTTTGAATGTTTGGACAGAAGTTAGTGATCGAGAAGAATGTCTTTAACGAAGAACGAGAAGAATAGAGCCAACAGTGAGCCCAACAATGGTTTGGTCTCTGATTTGGTCTACAATTACCGACAAAACAACTCTTCATATAATTCGCGTTCATTTGTTGCCACACAAAGACGTAATGGCACTCAAAATGACGACAAATACTATAATTCATATAATAGTCGACCAAACAATGGCTACGAAGGCGTCCCACTCCAGAAGACGGGCAACGCTTCCAATGTTCAGTCAGACCTAAAACAGTTGAGGACTGGAATCCGTGTGTTCGAGGCCGGAGAGAAACGTCTTTGGCCTAAATATTTACAGGACTTGACGCAACTCTTTCAGACCAATTCATTCCCGCGAGCGGTCAACGAAAAGCCCCGGCGGTTGGAATCACTCTTTACTTTATTTGAATTGTTTTTTCATTTGAAACACTATTTGATTAATAAACTAATTGTTTACCTATAGAGTCATCGATGACGTGACCCGTCTTTTCACTCGTATTTTGACCACAAAATTATTCGCAGACATAATCAAAGAAGTGATGGAATGTATGGTTGCTTTCAATGCCTGTTTGACACATCACTCGCGGGAACTCTTCAATTGGATGTTTGAATTATACAACTCTTCGGTCAGCGATGAGACGCGAATTGTTTTACTCAAGAGTTTGGCCAAAATGGTTGAAAACGGTGGCAAAGGAGTGAAAGACTGTATGTCTTCTCTTCTCAACAATTTGAAGGACTCTTTAGAAGAGGCGGAGAGTATTGAACTGCTTCTGACTCTGACTGAAGTCGTTTTAATCGCTGCCAAACACTATCCAACTCTACTTCAGCACCACTTCCGCGATGTCGTGGATATACTGATCGGTTGGCTCTTGGATTCGTCGCAATGCCATAAAGAAGTGATGACTAAACCACTAGAAAATGCTTTGATTTCTCTCAAAGACTTTTGGTATTTCGATATCGAGTTTTCGGTCACACTTTTGGGCAATTTTATCGAAGACTTTGAGCGCTTTTATCAGGAATTGATTGATGAGACCAGAGATGAAATGACTGAACCCAAGAGTCCACAAACTAATCAAAGGTCGCGTTCCACTCATGAGAACCTATCATCGGATGAAAAGATTTTAAAAATGGCGGCTTTGGTTAAAATTTATATAACAGTTCTGAAGAGTTTGGAAAAATTTAAATCTCAAGACTCGACGCCAACCATAACCTGGGAATTCCTGAGCGAAGCCCTCAAGACTGTCATTAATTGTGTTAATTCTGTCATTGATATCAAACAATCAGAAGATTTAGTGATTGCATGCAATCTATGCTCTCGACTGACACTCGAATCGGTGGACTCCCAGTCCTCTCAATCCAAACAGTTATTATCCGCTTTAAGCCCACAATTACTCCAATATTTATCTAAAATTCAAGATTCGCTTGAATTTAGAAGTAATCGATATATTATTAGTTCTCTTGAATTAATGGAAACAGTGGTCAGAGGACTGAACGCCGAACTGCCCGTTGAGTTCGTTACTAAAGTTTTTAGTTCTGGATCCCAGTGCCAGAGATTGAGATTCATTCCATCGAATAGAGTCCAGAAAAGTCTGTTTTCATTACATCATTCGATACTATCACTAAAAAGTGTTACAATTCTTGAAGAGGCCTATCGTTGGTTACTAACAGACATAAGCTCTGCCCTAACAGTACTTTTAGGCAATAAAATCGATCTTTTCATTGACACGAATGAAGACATAACGGAAACGCTTTACACCGAAGAAGAAGCGATCCATACATTGCAGTCAAGTTTGGTCTCATTGGCCGAAATCGCGAACACAAAGCACTCACTGATTGTAATGTTGGCTCTGAAGCCGACTTTCATTGATTTGATTCTAAATATATTGAATTCAATGAACGAAACACTTGCGAAGAAATACCACAAAATTCACTATTCATTGCTATATATTCTCTATTCTCATAGCAATAAACACTTGCACTTCATATCGAGCAGTAGTCTCATCAGTAGTCCTCCCAATTCGGCGCCCGTTTCTACTGCTATTACTACTGGCCTTCTATTCAACAGTTCGATGACTCCCCACAGCGTTAATCATTTGTCAAATATTCTTAATTTATTGACTTCTGTTATAAATCTCAAGTCATTAACAAACGAAACGACAATACTTTGTATCGATTGGACGCTTGAAATACTGGAGAGTTCGCACTCAAGGCTCCAGAGCTTTAGTACTTCTAAAGAACTGATTTCATTGATTGAAAGTATAGCCGAACTATCCTTTTCTAAACACAAAAACGTTTGCCTCAAGAGCTGTAAAATCATTGAAGTCGTGCTAAAGACATATCCAGACATTGTTTTACCGAATGCTTTCGACAAATACCGAAAGTCCTGTCAACTGAATATCGGACACATCGATGTCGACATACAAAAAGAATTTATGAATTTATTGGCAATTCTTCCTTCGGTTACCAAATCTCAAGACATGGAAATGACATTGAATTCCAATGTCTGCAACAAAAGGGAAGGATTTTTATATCCGGAAGAGATTCGAATGGTTATCATGTCTTTGATGCAAAGGGAGGCCTCGACTTCATTCAAGTCCAACTGCTTTCAAGCCATCGTTAACTTCATATTAGATGGCATTAAACCCGAAGACAACAAATGGTTGTGGCGTTGGTTTCACTGCTGTCTCAGTGAAGACAATCCGATTAAATGTTCGCAAACTTTAGCGAAATCTCATCAAAACTTTTGGAATCAAATCAATATAACGCAAGTGTTTGACAACAATAAAAGTGCTCTAATATTCTGGTCTATTTGGGAAGTGGTTCAGTACTGTATCACAAATCGATTGCGAACTCCATTAGGCAAACCTCAGGACACGTTCACTAAAATTGAGGCCTCAATCAAGAGACGGGTCGCACAGATTCAGACTAAATCTGAAGGCAATGATTGTCAACAGAAGACGAGTGCACTTCAGGTCCGGATGTTATTACTATTGATGGAAAATATCGAGAAATTGGTTTACAATGCAATTGATGGCAATTCTTCGCGACTTTATTCTGCGGCCAAAACTGCGAAATCCTTTTTCCGCACAAACAAAGGCACGTGCGCTGAATGGGTGAACAGAAATCGCATGTCTATTATGTTAATTGCACTCAAATTAGGAGAACCGGCGACTGTTGTCCGTCACGGACAGGAACTGTTGCGCGAAATCATTAATAATAAGAAACAAAACACAAGTGATTTGGAATTTATTCTAATTTTGATAATCGAAGCGCTCATACAACTGGAGGCGTCCGACGCGGCGATGGGTTACTATATTTGGGCGAAACAGACGCTCGGAGTTAAATATCTTTGGATTAAAGCGGCCGCAGAAGAAGCGAACAGACATTTTGAGAACGCTTTAGATCAATACCACTCTATTTATGCCTTACGTTCTCAGTCGCCCTCCGCTTATAATGAAGAGAAGACCACAGAAGAGAAGTCTTCGCAGAGAACAGACTTTTTGAACAATCGTATGATTCAATGCTATCTAAATGTCGGTCTCTTTGATGAAGCGGTCGAATGGAGTCAACAGTCGAACCAAACTCTCAATAATTCTCTTTTCAATTGTAATATTGATTATAAATATCTGGAATCGATGTCTAAATTTCCAAACGATGTCTGTCATCAGTCGATTGGTGCGGAAAATGAAAGCAATCTTTTGTGGGACACAAACGCAATGTATCACAAAAGTCAGTCAAAACTCTTTTCTTTATGTGTCTCTCAGTTCAAGAATCCGACCGAAAGTCTGGAAAAAGAATTCGAAAAACTAATCGACAATAATATCAATCCATTAATAAATGTCCCGCTTTTGTGCTGCCCTTCCCTCGAGAACCCGATGATCACTGTATTGCACAGAAATGCCATCGCTTTGAAAGATGTCTTTAAAAATGATTACAAAATATTGAAAAAAGCGGCGCCTCTGAGCCCAACCTCTGGATTCAAGTCTTCAAATGCGGGCGTTTTGGTTAATGCCATGACTTGGGCTCATATTTACAATAATTTTGTTGAAAAAATGGCAAACAATACGACAAATGGATTAAACAATTCATACAATGATTTGAATTACGTTTCGGCGAAAGTCGCGCGAAAACAACAGAATCTAAAGCTCTCGCAATCACTTCTATTGCGATTCGCGGCCAACACGTGCGGACTTGAATCGGCTAAAGAACAGCTGAAGACAATTAATATTTCGATTAAAACCAATGATATTTCACCACTAATGTCAGTGATAAAGGAATCGATTAATACTAAGAATCGTTCGGAAAAATTAATTAAATTTCAATTAGAGTCCGCGAAACTGATGTATGGTTTCGGTGACTCGAGAGCCGCGATCGACACTCTTCTCAACTGCACTTCACATCTATTGAGTAAATCAGATGACAAACAAAGCGATGAATATATGGAAACGACTTCCCGATCGCTGTTAACATTAGTTAAGTATTTACAGTCAGACCAGAAATATGTGGAACACCTGAACACTGTCTCCCATTCAGCGCTATCACTGCTATTGAGCCGATTCGATGACCTAATCGATTGCGAACAAGCATTGGGTCCGTCAGACACTCTAATTGGAAAACTACTGCTCTTTAGTGTCAATAACTATCCGGCATTAGCCAAGTCTTGGTATGCTTTGGGCGCCTGGAGTTATAGGTGGGGCCGAAAACTGATTGATTTTGAAGACGACAAACTGGAACACCGAAGCATTACTAATGAGGAGAACGCCTACGCTCTCTACAAACTGTCCGCCACGTCTTATTTCAAATTCTTAGGATTGGGCGGACACTCGGGCTGTGACTCAGTTAACGCTACTCTCAGACTATTGAGACTTATCCTAAAACATGCGCCAGAAATGCGTGAAATTCTAGAGGCGGGCCTCTCACAGACCCCAACCCAGCCCTGGAAGAACATTATTTTACAGCTCTTCTCACGACTCAATCATCCGGAACACTATGTCCGCCAAAGTATTAGTGACCTATTGTGTCGAATCGGTAGGGATTCTCCGCATTTGATAGTATTCCCTGCAGTGGCCGGTTCTCTGACCAACAAAAAGGATGACTATCTCTTTGATTCAGATCCGGTCAAAGGGTTCTGTGACGACGATATATACGAAGAAGACTTTGATGTCGACGCTGTGATCAATGAACAGGAAGAAGAGTCGGCTCTTATGCAGAACTGTTACACCGCTCTCGTCGAGACACTGAGTCAACAGAACCCACAGCTTATATCACAAACAAAAACATTTGTTCACGAATTGCGTCGAATCACTGTCTTATGGGATGAGGTCTGGATCGGGACTCTTCTCAACCATTTGGGAGAATTCAAAAAACAGATCTTAAGCTTTGAGACAGAAGTCAATAAAATTAAAACCAATAATCTGTTGGTCGACGAGGAAAAGGAGTTTATAATCCGAGAGAAACACAACATTTTCTTTCGAAGAATTATATATTTCTTAGAGTTGACGCAATTGATTACAAGTGAAGAACCGGAAACACCTCACGAGTCGTGGTTTCAGAAATCATTCAGTAAATCAATTGCCGACACAATTAAAGCGCTTCAGAAGCCATTAGATCCGTCACAACCGCAACAGAGTTTGACTGCTTATCAACAGTTGCTTCAAATGATCCAAAAGAAGGCACTTATGGCTGGAAATGGTCGCTCACAGCTCGTTATGGATAATATAAGTCCTATTTTGGCGCGTCTCGAAAACACAGTGATTCCAATGCCAGGACTAAACCTGCACTCAAGCACTACCGGCGCTAACCTAACAATACAACGCGTTTGTAGAACTGTCACGACTTTGCACACAAAAACAAAACCCAAGAAAATAATATTCTTTGGTTCTGATGGCAAACCACACACTTATCTGTTTAAAGGTCACGAAGACTTACATTTGGATGAACGCATCGCTCAGTTCCTAACGATTGTCAATAAAATGATTGTTAAATACGATAACAGCAAAGAAGACAGAGTCCACTACAGAGCCCGTCATTACTCTGTGACACCGCTCGGCAACAAATCAGGTCTAATCCAATGGGTCGATGGCGGACAAGCGCTCTATGGCTTCTATAAGAAATGGATTCTTAATAGAGATATCACTACAAAAGGTCTCCAAAATGTAAATCAAATGGCAGTCAATGAGAACGTCTATAAGCCGTCGGAGATATTCAGCAAAAAATTGTCCGCAAAAGGAATTATAGGAACCAATCGAAGCGAATGGCCGTCAAAAGTATTGGTTCAGGTATTGCAGGAACTGCTGAGAGAGACACCGGTGGACCTCATCTCCAAAGAGTTGTGGTGCGCGTCGATCAACACCTATGACTACTGGCGTCTGACTCAGACATTCACTTATTCTAATGCCGTTATGTCTATGATTGGGTATATCATTGGTTTGGGGGACAGACATCTCGACAACATTTTACTGGATTTAAGTACTGGTGAAGTGATTCATATCGATTACAACATATGTTTCGAAAAGGGAAAGACTCTTCGGGTGCCGGAGAAGGTCTCCTGTCGTCTGACGCAAAATATTGTCAACACTTTTGGAATCACTGGAATTGAGGGAACGTTTCGCATGTCTTGCGAACACATTCTTAGAGTTCTCCGCAAAGGAAAGGAAACGCTTTTGACTTTATTGGAAGCCTTTGTTTACGACCCCCTAATTGACTGGACTCCTGATCACGAAGAGGGCTATACCGGTGCCATATATGGCGGCGCCCGCATCACAGAGTTGGCCAAAGAGGGAAAACTCATTTCTAAACATCAAATGGAAAGAGAAAACTCTGAAGCGATTGTTAGACTCAATGAAAGAATCAGAAGAATTGAGAGACAAAACAATTGGCCAAAGATTTCGGATGACATGTCTGCCAATGAGTCTGAGCCACGAATTAATGATTTGGAAGACATTGTTTTGAATGACTCGGCTATTGTCAGCGCTTCCAGACTTGTGAAGCCATCCAAGAGTGCAGTCAACGACAAATCGAAGACAAAGTCTTCCTCTTCTGTCAAACGGAACACTTATGCGACGAATGTTTGGAAAAAAGTCAAAATGAAGGTTAAGATCAGATTCGGTAGAAATTCACATAATTTATGAAATGTTTTTCTTTATGAACCAATAGCTCGATGGCAGAGATCCGGATCAGAATAAGAAGTTTAGTGTCATTGAACAGGTGAACAATGTATTGAAAGAGGCCATGGATGTCGAGAATTTGGCGCTTATGTATGAGGGATGGACCAGGTATTACATGACTTTCCAATCCATTGTTTCCCAACAATAATAATATTGTCTTTGCTTTTCAGTTGGGTTTGAATGACACTAATAGCGAACAATTGGGTAAAAACAGTAAAACTTCAATAAAATCAGACATAAATCTGGTTTTAACCAAACGATTAACGACCAAAACATATACATCTGGTGCCCGACCTATGGGTTCGATCAGCGAATTGTCAACTGAATCGAAAATAAAAAACCGTTTGTTTGGTCTAAATATCGAATTCCAAAAAAAATAATAACAAAATTCTATAATAAAATCCATTAAATAAATGGTTAGCGAAACGAGTGAATCGATAACACGATGTGAAACAACGATTCGGTCATTGAATCGCTCTATCATTGCATCAGATTTACAGTAAATTGTAATTTCATTTCACTTCAGGCAAAGAATTGCTTCAAATCAGACACAAAAACCATTTCTTTTTCGTTCAAAAAAAAATTATTATTTTATTTTCGATTCTTGTCTTCGTTTTCCTTATTTTCAATTAAATATTAAGTCTTTTTCGGTTCAAATGATTCCTAAGTTTTAGACATTAAATGCGGATTAAAATGAATGAATGTTTTGAGTTATTATTTGAATCCAATTTGTATCCAATATTTTAAGCAAAAAATAAATGTTTATTACCATTAAGTTTTGACTTTTATTTCATTCATATTATCATTCAATTGACTCAACAATTGATTGCCTTTTCCTTCTCATCACTAAATACTTTTAAAAATGGATTTAATTTTAATTTCATTCATATTTAATGAGAACTAAATACCGAATGGTTTCAGGAATTTTCAGCTAAAATAATGATTTCTGTTATGTATTTCATATGAATTCCATTAAATTTTGATTCAAAAAATAGTCCGATTATAGGATTCATAGAAATTCAGTGATCGCTTCGCTTGTATTTGAATTTTATAGCATTTTATAACAATTTAATAGATAATGGATTTCAA
>JAQIYF010000253.1:0-11656 GCA_034700865.1 Oribatida sp. Gr-Ori-00025
TTTTATTTAAGAATTTCATGTATTCTATGATATGATATGATTTCCCCTTTTATTTCAATCATTTATTTTAAGAATTTTTTGAATTTAATGCAAAACAATAAAGATTTCAGTCAATGCATAAAATGAAAGAGACATTCAATATATTCTGACACAAATCGCTTTCATATTTAAAATTTTCAAATTGCAGTCTTAAGTGAACTAAAAGTTTTTAAAAGTTAACATTTGAGAGAATTTACTGTTTTGTATAAATTGTAAACAATTTGCATCAGAATCTGTTGGATATAATGTTTCGCATTTACTCTATATTTGTTTTGGAATTCCTTTATTCAAAACTAAGACATTCTATGAGAGGAATATGGGTTTGTAGTGAGGGTTCGGGTGGTTTGGTATTATATGATATTCACAACTCTTGTGTAGTGTTTATGAACTAAACTTCACTATTCCTGGTCTCTCTCTCTCTCTCTCTTTTATGCCTCTCTTATGCCTCTCTTATGCCTCTCTTATGCCTCTCTTATGCATTGGAATCCTTAGAGATTTGTCTTCAATTCCTTAATCTCAATGAAGTCTTTGCGAACGTCTCGATCGACCCAACGCTCAAACAGTTCTGATATTCTCAGTGACAGACAAGTCCTCAACATTAGTCGTGTTTCACATAAGAAGACATTTCCTCAAAAAAATGCACTCTTTTCCCAATACAAGCCTTACCAGAGTTAGAGAGAATTGATTATTCCGTTGAGAAACTCTACTTTTTATTCTTTACTCTTTATATTTAAATTGACTCCCAATTTGATGCTTAATTCGATTTAGTTTTTAAAACTTATAATCAAATCATTGAGTCTTTTATTTGCCTTTCGTTGGAGAGACTTGTCTTAAATGTTTGGACAATAATTGAGAAATATTTTGATAGTTTTTGTGATGAGATATATTGACATTTGATTCCCTTAATAATGATCGATAGAAGCGATAGAAATGCTATTTATGTATAATATTTGAGACTTTCGGTAATTATTATCCAAACCTATGAATATGAAAACGCAGTCATAAATCAAATATATTTAATAAATGTGAAGGTTTTGGATATAGTTTGAGATTATAATAAATGGATTGTCTGACAGAAAAACACTAATACTAACAACTTATCCAAATTTTTTTCCTGTATTTTCATAAATTTTTCATTTATTTTATATTAATTATTGATTCTTTGCTTATATTACTGATCATAAGTAAGGGACGACTACTAGTTCTGACCACTAATACACTGCACATCACATCCAATGCCCTTTCAATAAATTAGATATTTTTAAAATTATTTCTGAAAGAATTATTTGAATGATTTATTTCGTTGAATGCTTTTTAGTTTAGAAAATCTATTATTTATTTTCAGTGGAAAAATACAGTTCTCCATAAGTGACCACTTTATCCATAGTTTTCTTTAAAAAACTAAATATTGGAGGACTTGTATGACTTCAGGTCTCTGTGCGCTGTCAGGGGATATACTCTCTTATAGTGTGGTCTTCAGAGTACTTATTACAGACATTTCATTCTTAGAATTTATAAGTGAAATGTTATTATTATTTTGAGTCCAGAATTTTGGGAACAATTGAATTGAATTGGAATCGATTGGAATTGAGTATAGTTTATGTCAAAGACAAGTGTGTGTGAAGTGAATGACAAAAATTTAAGCGAAAATAGACATTAATTTCTTAATTATCTGAGAGAATAAATGACAGTATATTTGAGTTGAAGTAAAACTGAATTGAATTTGTAAATAGTTTTTTTATATATAAATTCATTATTTATTCTCATCAGACAAACAGAACAGAAACCCTATTCTATCTGATATCTGAGCTATAAATTGGAAGTCCGAATGGAAAGGGTCTCTGGAAGTGATGACACATTATTTACACGACTAATACCTATTGATTAAGTTCTTAGTATTAGTCTCGAAAATGACATTACTTTCAAGAGTTTTCCAATACTATTGTATAGTATATTGTATTTACTTTCCTATAATACTGAACAATGTTTTTGTTGAGCTCTACAACAATTCTAAAGACTCTAAAAAAAAATTTCTATAGAAAAAAGTAACAAAAACTTCAATCCTTCAAACATTTCAAATACACTATAAGTTTTAAATCAATATATTGTATATAAAAAATAAATTCAAAGCGTTTTTAAATGCTTTTCTGCTGAGAACTGAACTGAAAATATAGTTAAAGTGTTGTTTGAGAACATAATAATAGAATTATTGCTTTTCCCGAATCATTAGCTTTTGAATCAAAATTTATTACTTTATTTTAATATCTTTTTGATTTAAATTTTTGGCCCAATTGATAGCTGCCTTTGAAAGCCAACACCAACTATACGGTCCAAATGTGTGCAATCAATTTGAGTGGTTGTGGCCTCTGGACTGATGTGAGTGCCGACGACGCCCAGTGCACTACAGTTCCCCACTTACAACACAACTTTCCAGACATCAGACTGGAAACGACCGAAACCATCGGTCAATTAAAGATAGTTTTGCCCCGAATTTCCGAGAGATTTGGTTTAATAACTTGTTATCGAGTGTTCGTCATTAAACTTCCGTTCGGTTACACTCTCACAGACATTGTGGGCTACAGACCATCAGAGCTCAACCGAACCACTTATGCGAAAGTACATTACCATCAAGTGTTTGAACCGAAGGCCTACATCGCAGATGAGATACCTTCGGATGAGTTCAATAATGAGATAATTATCGGCGACAGAAAGTATTCGAGTTGTTTGCCGATTGAGAAGAACTATTTGGAAGCTAACGGTTCGGAGGCCGTCCTCACGTCAAATGCAAACCAACTGATTGATGATATCATAGATGACGGGCCATTAGCCGAGTTAACCAATTACACCGGTTTCGTTGAAATCCACGTCTTAGGAGCTAATGGAGTGATATTAAGCAAACAGAGCACATACCTGAGCCCAATGCAAACCAGTGCTTCACCATTACTATCGATGCCGACGTCGACCAATGCCGTGTCCCCTCTCTTATCAACAATCAGTAACCCATCGGCGACTATACTCTTATGCCTTATTAGCGGAATTGCAATTATTTTGTTAATTATTATTCTCATACTTTGGCTCCTTATCCGACGGAATAGTGATTCGTCAGAGAGTAGGGGACGGACTGTTGGTCACAACCAAAGTAATCAAAAGTTGAATTCAATGCAACAGTTAAAGCACGTCCACTCCAATGGTCTCATTATGAACGGAGTGGTGCCGCCGACGACGCAGACACTGACACTCAATGAGATGTCTACTAATGTAGTGCCGAATCAATGCATTTCTGTGGAAGCGATTCATGTGATTAATTTGTCTCAAGTATACAGAGAAAGAATCGCTCAAAACAATAGACTCTTTCAAATTGAATTCAATTCATTGCCTAAATCTTTTGACGACAGATCCACTCTAGCCGTTGAGGCAGAAGATAATGTCTGCAAAAATCGATTCCCATCTGTCAAGTGCTTCGACAAAACGCGAGTCCGTCTCTCACTTCTGGAGGGACTGCCGAACAGCGATTATATTAACGCAAATTTCATTAATTATAATTCAAAGCTCTATATCTGTTGTGAGGGACCACTGGAGTCAACGGTCGCCGACTTCTGGCGAATGGTGTTTGAATACGAGACGCCTATAGTTGTGATGTTAACCGGTTGTGAGGAACAGGGGATTGAAAAATGTGCTCAATATTGGTCCGACGATTCCGTCAAAACCATTGACAATAAGTTCTTAGTCTCCGTACAAAGTGTTCGCATTTATTCGGATTACATAATACGTCGGTTCCAGTTGTCGACTACTGACCAGAAGTACACCAGAGATGTCCTTCAATTCCATTACACGATGTGGAAAGACTTCAATGATTTAGAGCACTTGCCCTCTCGAGTGCTCCGGTTGATCAAACACGTCAATGAAAACTACTGTCCAGACAGAGGGCCTATTGTAGTGCACTGTTGTGCGGGTTTGGGCCGATCGGCAGCTTATATAGCAATCGATTGTTTATTGCCTGAAGTAATCTCTGGATTTGTAAATGTCTTCGAATGTGTATTCAATCTTCGATATCAACGAAACAATTCAGTGCAGACTCTAAACCAATACATCTTTATATACAGAGCTCTCATTGAGTTTGCCGTTTATGGCGACACCGAAGTAGATGTCGAACACTTCGGTAATTATTTTCAAACTCATGTTATTTTTTTGCTAATCATTTACATAATAACTAATTTGTTGTTAAATTTAGGTTTTGCTATAAATTATTTATTTTCTAGAAATTAGAATTTTGTTTATTATTTATAAGTCCTGTGAAAATGATAAGAGATTATGATTTCCTGTACTTATGCTCTTATATTATAGTTTGCAGAGTATTAAGAGATGAAAATTACATTATATTTTCCCGTATTTTATATCTGATTAAGTCTACGCACGAATAGGTTATGAATTTAAAAGAGTAGATAATTTGGAGACTCTTTTTCGTTGATCTCATCCTTTTGTAGAAAAGAGAATCAGAAAATTGTATTTTAAATTCAATGCTTCCGTTATTTTCTTTTCAATAATTAATGACTCGTTTTATAATTTGATTCCGAATTGCATTTATTTCTCAGTTTTTCATTGAATTTTAAATGAATTTTCTTAGCATTGAATACAAAAGATGAGAATATAATAGAATTCTTGCAGAAAAAAGAGTCAACACTTTCACTGATTATTAGAATCAGAAAACAGAGCCGAAAATGCAGTGATTATTATAATTATTAAAAAAGATATCATAAAAGCCTTCGAGAGTTAGACTTCTTTTGAATAATCGATACATTTATTTAAAAGTCTTTTTAAAATAAATTAATATTTATTTCCTTAATATAAGTGTATTTCATATGATTTGATTCAGAGACAGAATGCGTGAAAGTCTAGGCCTAACTATAATTCCATTGCATTTATTAATCAATTTATTATATATACTATACATTGAATTGAATTTATTTTTGTTTTTTTCCACAGAAAGCTATTTCCAACAAATAGTTGAGGAGAAGATCGAAAACATAAACCTATTGAACATTCAGTTCGATGTAAGTGTTTAAACACGTTCTCATCGTTTCTATAAATCTTTTGTTTCTATTATTTATTAAAACTTCTCTTTTTTCTGAGAAGATATTTAACAAAAACCTCAATTTATTTCCCAATTATAGAGACTTGAGTTTACTTTAGATGACCTGAAGTCATGTGAATTCGCATTAATGGCTGATAATGTCCATAAGAATCGCTCAAAAGATGTAATTCCCTGTAAGTTATTGATAAATCTTTTATAGTTTTTTTTCGGAGGAATTTTATTCATTTATTAAACTTTTTTTTGAGTCAATAATAGGCATTCATTTTTCAGATTTATAACTATTTTCAATATAAACGTCTGGAAGTCATGTCTTTTCTTCCTTTACATACATTACACACAAATAGTTTCAATTAATATCACATAAAAAGGCATTTTTCTCTCGGAATTTAAGGAATAAAAGTTAAAAATTGAGCTTAAATTGAAATTCGTTTGAAAGGAAACTCTTATTTTTTTATTAAAACTATAGAAAGTGATGTTAAAGTCGTGTGAAATAAATCCTAAGATTCTTGAAAACAGAATTTTAGTGAAACTGTAGGCAAAGGAAAGTTCTTTTACTCCGGAAGTGATTCAATCGACTATTTTTTGCGATACATTATTTGAATAGAGATTTCTCTTCTTTTGTGGGAAGAAAATCGATTTTTTGGCCCCAATTCCTGAAAGTCTCTAAAGGAAAGGGACATCAGATTCTGGATTCATATTTTCACAAAGTTATGAATACTGTGTATAACCTTTTGAACACAATCTTTACGGCAAATATCAAATTCAATTTAATAGTGAAAATGTGTAAATGTTTGTAAATGTCAGACTCCGGCACATCTTTGATCAGTCAAACACTGCAGCAATTGTTCATATCTGTGATGAATGTGTCTTAACTTTTAATGTTTAGTCACTAGATTTGAGCCATAGATTTGGCCAATATTTGTGTAAAAAGAAAGCAAATATATATATATACTGTATATCTGACTTCGATAGTGATATAGAGAGTACTGAATATGACTTTTATGTAAATAAATATTCTTCACAAATACCAAAAAACTCAATATATATATACTGTATATATACTGTGCATATGTATAGTGAGTGCCAAGAAATTTGAATCCACTCTTTGCCTGACTTATGATAAGTATTGAACTGAATTCAAATATAGACTAAATCTGAGATCAGATGAAAAAATTATTGAATTCCCAAAATTAAATTTTAAGCTCAGATGACCAGAAATATATTGGTTTTCCTTTATATATGACAAGAAATACTCAAAACTATTGTATAATTTAATAAAAACTACTATTTATTAAAAGTCATTTTCATAGAAAAGTAATCAAATTTTTTTATTAATAAAGTTAAAGAAATTTTCAAAAAATTTTAAACAGAAAAATAAATAAAATTCATTTAAATGAAATTATTTTTTCTGTGTATTGCAAATATTTGTCTTAAATTTAATTTATTTAAGAAATTTTAACCCAAATATGGATTCATTCGTCTGTTATTCATATGAATGATGTCTCGATATTTCACTGAAAACCAAGAGTTAATTCATTTTAATTAAAAACTTCTATAACTCTATAACTGTATCATTGGTTGTGATAAATGTTATTTTTAATCTAAGTCTGCATTTTGAAGATTGATTCGAATTTATGCTTCTTTTCCACACAAGAAATCATTCATTATTTGACTTATTTTTGCCACAAATTCTTATCACATAAGACGATAAGAAAACCGGAATCAAATCATTTAATTCTCTACTAATAGCTCATCGAATATATATAATATATAAAAGTGTTGCCTAAATATTATGCATTAAATCAAATTTTAGCACAAATTTAATTATAATTTTTTTGCTAAAGATAGTGATAATTCAAAAAGTTTTGTCCGTAAAAGAAATCTTTTTCGCTATGTTTTGGCGTATAAAATGTTAAAATTATGATAAATATAAAGTGCAATAAATTTGTTTCCTTTTAAAACAGATGTCTAGTTCTCATATTTGCATGTTTTTACTCAAGAATCTCATTCTCTAATTATATTTAACGTTAAAGTCTTATATATTTTGATTAGACTTTTTTGGTTGTAATTCTGATGTTTTGATTATATATTATATATAATCCATAATTAGTTGTAATGAATGTTGTCTTCAAATTCACTTAAAGAGTACAGAAATATATGTTTGTCTGTATGACTGATCCGAATACGAAATTTGTAGTGAAAAACAATTTATATTTAAATTGATAGAGAAATTCATTAATTGAGTTCCGAAATAATAAACTAATTCTCAAATGGGAATTAATCTGAGCCTCAAATTTATGACATTCAACCACTAATTTACTAAATATAGTAACAGTTGTACTCAATTGCCTTCACTATAACTCATCCCAAGATTTCATTTTTCTATTTACAGATGATATCAATCGCGTTATATTACCCGCAGATTGTAATGACCAGACGTCCAGATATATCAATGCCTCACATATTCAGGTATTGTATTCTAGTTTTATAATTAATTTTTGTTTGAAATAAGTTTTTAATTAAAGTAATTATAAAAGTTTTTAAGTGATTTGTCTTTAATTTAGTTAATTATTAATTAATCAATAATATTACGCCATTGTGTTATAGAATGGCTATAATATAGACAATTGACTTATTGAATTGTCCTTGATCAGTTATTTGATGGCATTATTATTGTGAAAATATACACATTTCTAATGTTTAGATATTAGAGTCAAATAAATGTTTGATTTTAATGACTGGTATTGCAGTGAAGTGTCATTAGAGTAGCTCTTGATTTGTGTCATAGAGTTATGCATGAAATCTATGTTTTAATCACTGTTTTTATGTGGACTTACATTAAGACTTAGTGAGAGATAATTGAATAGATTTTCTACTTTTGTTTTATTTAGTGTTACGATCGTTACCTGACATTCATTGCAACACAAGACCCACTCGAGTCCACACTTAAAGACTTCATTTGTATGGTAAGAGAATTGGCTAACACTCTAATGAGTGACCAATACCTGGAATGGTATTAAAGAAAAAAACAAAATTTGTTTTTGCCTTTCATTAGGTTTATGAACAAAATGTCTCTACAATTGTAATGCTCTCACAAATCAATGATTTCTGTTATTGGCCAACAACTGAAACAACTTTTGATAATTATTCAATCAAATTGAAGGCCAGACTACCGGAGGAGGAATGCACTCACATATCGACACTTGAATTGCTGGTCTCAAAGCTATCACTAGACGTGATGGACAGTCCGCCGCACAGGACTGTAAAACTCTATCAATTGCACAGTTGGTCCGAAGAATCATTCGATCGAATTATACCGGAGAAGACATTTGCTTTAATCCAATTATGCGAAACAATTCTAACAAACAGTGAAACCAATTCTCCAGTTCTGGTCCACTGTTTCAACGGCTCTCAGAGAACGACTCTTTTTATTTCATTACTCAGTCTTATGGAGCAAATTAAGCAAGATCAAAGACTAGATGTCTTCCAGACCGCCCGCACCACTAAACTCCAGAGATGTCTCACTTTCACCACTTTTGTGAGTCCACCAGAAATACCAATTTTAAAAATACTCTTTTTTTTGTTTGTTTAGCTTTTGAAGACATTTCATAATTAGAAATATTTTTTATAGAGTCAGACAGATCTTCCCTAAGGATTGTAAGGAGAGTTCGTTTTTGTCTATGAGTTCCTTTAGTTTCTTGTATTTACAGAGAATTTACTTCATTTTCTTAATATATTTTTATTTCATTTATTATTTTTCTCACGAATTGATATAAAACCAAATGAATTGAATTAATCAAAAATGATGACAATGACAGAGAAAGACAAAAACAAGAATTTAGTTTCCACTGAGTTTGAGCTCAATTTCAAGCTGTGAATGCTTTTTGAAAATATAAATAATGAATGAAATGAACAGAACCTCAGAAAAAAGAGGCGGAAAATAGTGTTTCAAAAATTATTACTAAATGATGAATAAGTTTGTCATAAAAGACAAAAAAGTGAATAAAATAGAGGAAAAAAACAAAAGAATACATAAAAAGTTTGAAACAGATTTGAAAATAATCCGACACTTCTAACACTTTTTTTTGTGTAACTGTTTGTATATATATTTTTTTCTCTGACATAACATTAATTTTTTTATAACTACTTTCTCTTGTGTTTTGATCTGATATCCAGGAAGAGTACGCTTTCTTATATCGAGCGCTTATGGATTATATCGAATCTCGGAATCTGTGCGACACGAGTGATGTTGTCTTATAACGAACCCAAAGATATCTTTTCCGATCAGTTTCGACGATATGCTCAACATTTTCGGACGTCTGGACTAATAATCACTGATAAAAAAACTGATTCAAACCTTTTTTTCCTTCTTCTCTATCTCTCTCTTCAGAAAATTAGATGCTTTTCTGATTTGAACGATAATATTAAATAATATTTTGTTTCCCTTTTCCAGAATATTATATAAAAGAATAACAATTTATTGTTTATTATATTAAGAGTTTGACTGAATGTTAGAGACATTGAATAAATAAATAATAAAAAGATTTTTTAACAAATAAAACACTTTTCATTACATTTATTCCACTGAATGTCTGAATAGTTTTTCTGACCATCTATTCAGCAAAAAAAAAATAGTTTTTCTTTATTTTGATTGCAATAAAGGGTTCAAAAGGAGGGGAAAGGCATTCATTTGACGCCTCCAGTTATCCGCTTTTATTGTTGTTTTCCAGAAAACTAAATCATTGAATACAAGAACAAAAATAAAAAATTTCTTTTTGAGAAAATATAACTTTTTTTCTATGCCTTAGATGTTGTATATAATCTAATAATGCTTTAGAGGAATAGAGGGCTAAGAAAATCAATAATTTCTCTTTTGACTCAGTTTTGGGTTTTAGAAGACAGTCGTTATATAAAAATAGAGTTCAGTTTTAGATGTGTTTTGTGTCCAATTCCGAGCCATAACCCGATGGGTCGACACATCTCGTGATCATATCATTTATCAAAACATGAATTATGCTGTGAATCGCAGTTATATAAGGCTTACAATCAGACCAAAGGTTTTTCGCTAATTCTCTGCTACCGATTGCGTGAATATAAGACCAGTTGTCAAGTGTTGACCTGACGTACACTCCTTTTCCCTCTATTCCATCGCCTTCTCTATTATAGTTGATCTGAGTCTAGCATTCAATAGAATAAACTCCTCTTTCTATATAAACTTTTTTTTCTCTTCCAAACGAACACTGGATTTATTTTCACACCCTTTCAGATAGTATTTGGAAAACATATTCTTTTTGTTGATTTATTGCTTCAATCGCTATATTTATTGTATATCACCATTGCTTTGATGAGAAGTTTATTTACTTTGCCATCAAATTCAGTAAACCATTTAAAAGGATATTTTTTGTAACTCTTTTTGGTCCAATCGAAAGATGATTTAATTTAAAACTTATTTATCAGTAATTTGGTAAATAATAAAATTCACTATAATTTAGTAAATATTTTTATTTATATATTGGAAATACACTTAAATTGTAATCCAATTTCGATTTACTATTTTTCGTATTATTATTTTTTTTTAATAAAAAGCAAAACTTTCTGTAAATTTGTCTTTTATGTGAATTTATTTTCTTTTAAAGTGAATATGAATTCCAAGATCTTGTCGTCGGGTTCTGAAACGAAACTTTATATTTAAATCAAAATGAATTGAATTCTTGGCTTTTTATAAATCAAATCCAATTTATATTCCTTTTCATGTTTTTCAATGAGATTTTCAAAAGAAAAATCAATTTCAATAAAATGTTCGCTATTTTAATGATTTAATTATTTATTAGACAACACATGAAATAATTGTATTGTTTTAGAGAATTCTGTTATCTCTTTCTGTCAAATAGTTTATACAAATATCTAAAAACATCTCTTTTATGGAGAAAAATGTCTATAATATTGGATTTCAATATAAATTCTGTAATTCTATTGTATGTAAAACGAGTTGTAGTGTTGAGGAAAGTAATGCTTTTGATTTCACTATAATATACAGAGAACTGGGAGTCAAGAGTTTTATAAATAGCAAACAATAGTCAGACCATTGAATTCAATTGCAATGCCGTATATATGGCTGTCATTTGCAGCGAAAATCTTCATTCAATACAATATTTATGTCATAACAATGTCATAAATGGATCAAAACATAAAATTATTGTTCTCTTCAGTTGTTGATTGCAAATCCTCCCAAACCTATCCAAAAACCTAACGGCGCTCTCCTTTTGCTCCAACACTTTATTCCATTTGTTTTCAGACAATTCCTGAAATATAAATAGAAAATTACATTACTTTCAATTGAAGTCTTTTAGCATTTATTTTGCAAAATATCGGTTATGTTTTGCATATATTTTCCAGCAATTCATCGATTCATTTATTTCTCAACATTTTTTAGATAAGAGGTTAACAATTGAAATGCAAATTAAAGTCGAACTCAATTTGTATTAACATTCAGAATAAATATAGTATAGAATTAGTGATTGAAAT
>JAQIYF010000254.1:0-11656 GCA_034700865.1 Oribatida sp. Gr-Ori-00025
TTACTCCTGGTCTCTCCGGCTGTGTCTAAAGAGACACTCCAGGTTTTCAATTCGAACTTGTATCACCTTATTAGCCAAAACCTTATACGCTTCGGAGCAAACAGGCCATTCTTCGTTATTCTGAACGACTATCACTTTACTAGGCCTATCGTAGACTCCAAATATTAACCAATCGTCGTGGAGGCTACGTAGGTCTCTTAGATATTCAAGAGTTATATTCTTTTCTTCAGGCCTGTTTCGAGTCCTAATCCTCTCTAGACATACTGTTGGATGCGTATCAACGTATATAATTAAATCCACCCCCATATATTGATTCTTAATCGTATTTTCAAAGTTTAACTTAAGTATTTCGTATTCATAATCGGTTAAAGAGTCATAATTGTGTAGGTTTTCCACAAAACAATAGAACGAAGAGTAGACACTTCGCTCCATAATCTTTACCGACTTCTCTCCTGTTAATTGCTTTATATGAATCGCGCCTAAGGTAGCGCTCGCGAGGCTTTGGAACGGAAATGCATAGGTCTCTATATCGGCCGAAAATCTGCTGAATAGATTTACTCCGCCGATGTCTCTCCATACTTCTATTGGTTCCGGTATATAACTCATGTATCGTAGTGTATAGTCATTATAATTTTGTAAATAATTCGCTATCATACTCTTTCCCGAGCCAATTATACCCTCAATGAGTATCGTGTACGGTCTTTGGTTAAACATCTGATTAATTAGCCCCAATCGTAGTTGTGTTTATTGAGAAACATAAATTTATTTATTAATTTACCCCTTATTACTAGATATTTTCTCTATTAACTAATATCAATTTTATATGTTCTTAAATATATCAAAACCGCGGTTAATATGAATGAATATCGAACAATTAGTCAGCCAGTTATCTAGGCTGTTATAAAGCCTTTAATCAAATTATTGAAGTAATTCTTTGTGCTTTAATAATTAATTTTCAATTAACTTTACAGATCATTTTCTCTGTTAATTCACACATAATACTCATACATTTGCATTAATTTAAATAATTGAATACTTGAAACGTGATAAAATTTTTATGTTTATATTGACCTGTAAGTTATTCTTATTGTTACAGTGCTTTAGGAGAGAAAAGGTATAACCCGTGCAGAAGGTAAATAAAGTTATCAATAGTATTAGATTATTTTGATCTTCAAATTTTGCGCCAAAGGAATTAGGTCTATAGTTATTTTGATTCCTTCTAGTCTGAGGTAGATCCACTCTTGTCGTCTAGTTTTAGCTGCGGTGCTCCAATCCATAATAACGCTTTCGGTGACTTTCGGGCAGTGCTTTATGCGCAGATCACTGATGGATTTTGTATTAGCGGCCATGTGAGCGATACCGAGGTCATTAATATCCTCGAGCTCTACCAGTGTGATTTTTTTAAGGTTCTTCAGATTTGAGGCCAATATCCGAAGAGATTCGTCAGAGATCTTGCCTGCTCTCGTTAGTGTTAACTCCTTGAGGAATGGGCAGGCAGTTGACAGTCTATCCATTGCTAGGTCTGTAAATATTAGCGTGTCCGACAATCCCACAAGTGTCAAAACCTGAATTTTAGGGATTCTGTCGAATAGTGCGATTAGGCTCTCATCGTTCATCACCCTTGCCTTCTTGTTATAAGGGATCTCGGCCAGAAATAAATCTTCTAGAAGCGGCAGGTCAGAAAAGTGAACCAGTGTATCGTCCTCAATCGATGAAAACTGAAGTCTCAATTTCTTCAGCTTTTGAAACCCGTTAACAAAAATATCCCAAACCGTCGAGTGGTAGTTCGGGAACTTAAGTCCGAGAGTTTGGATATTACGGCCGTTTCCGCTGATTATCGCATCGATGACGGCGTTCTTGTGGACATGACTAGCGATCGAGAAGCAAAGGTGTCTTATGTTCTTTCCCAGATGGGCAAGGGATAAGCCAGTGACATTATATCCGGGATTAAGCGCGTCCAAAACTTCCAGGTTCGGTAGATTTCTTACTAAGATGGCGAGCGTCTGTTCCGTTATATTTGAACTCGAAATATTCAGTACTTTTATCTGAGGGATATAGCGTGTTATTTCAAGTCCGAGTGAGGAGCTAATATTTTCGCAATTGCTCAAATTTAGTTCGGTGATCAGATGTGTTTTTGATGCCAACTTGTGGGGGAATTCCTCGTCAATTCTCATGTATTTCAGCCTTAATCGAGTGGCGTTCGGAAAGATTGAAATTATCGTATCAAACTTGTCGTAATCTATAGGGTAGTAACCACCATGAGGACTCATACCGCCAAAATAGTAAATAGACTTCCGCTTTGAAATGTAGTAATTGATTTCTTCCTGAAATATTTCGTTTACATCACGGAGTGCCAAAAGTTGTCGATATTTATCCGGAAAGGCTACGAATGGTATCAGATGTCTCACGATTTCGGTGTTCATCGAGTTCAGGGATTCCATAGTAATCATCATTTCTTGCGGGTTTATTTGGTCGTGAGTTGAGGACACACCGTCGAGTGATTCTATACACAATAGCGCGTTAACTTGAGGCGATGACTCATTCATGTCTTCGCGGGTTATCGTTAATCTCAGATTCTTGTGGTTTCTTAATGGCATTCGACTTAATTCTTCATTGAAAATTAAACCAGTTAATTGAAGAGAATACTTTCTCAGACTTTGTTCAAATTTATCACCAATTATTAATTGGCATTTAATAACAAAATGAATAACTCGCGTATCAAATTGTTTTTACTTATAGTTAGGTTTGAAAGCACTGTTAGAATTAAAGTAATTTTCGAGAGGATTTGTATAATTCTTCGATATTAAGTGAAGTATTAGTTGAGTAGCTTATTTATTTACTTAAGCTTAAGTTTTATTTCCTATTTCTTTATTTATTAATTGATTTAAAAGTAATCACATTTACGATTAAAACTCTTTATCTCTTTAGGTATTTATTAACTTTAAAACCTTTTAATAAAATGTGTTTAACTGCTATGCAGTGATAAGAGTCTTTGCTTATTTTATAACATTTTTATTCAACTATTTTATTTAATAATTTGGTTTCTATTTAATAGATATTCAAAAATTTTTGACTCCAAATTGAGACTCAATTTTATACAAAATATTTGCTAAAAATTTAATCATTTTTAGCGCTTTATTGTAATATTATAGACTATTCGTAATGCATATATAAATGTAGTGCTTTTCGATCGAATAAACTTGAAGCGTATCAGTACGTGACTGCTATTTTAATTGCTCTGACTGTTCATTTCGTTATCCCTTTAGTGCTTAAGCATAATATCACTTGTATTCGGATTGCTTTAGAGTTAACATTGAATTCGTGTTTTAATTCTATTCAACATTTCAAACAGTTTTTCTGAACAAAAGTTTTAAGAAAAGTAAAAATTGTTTTTCTTAAGAAGTGGTTATCTCACGGAATTGGGAACAATTTTCACTTGAGTGGAATATTCATCTCTAGCTGTCCTTAAAATCCCAGGTCGGTAACTTTTCCAATGTCTTAGTTAAAAGTGATTTAAATTTTATTCATTTTTTTTTGAAAAATAAATTTAAAATTGTTTCCTCTTTCAGGTCAACGAACTTTAAAATTTATATTATTTCTAATAAATATCAGTCAATCATATCAAGAGTCTGTCAATCAATTCAAGAGTCTGTCAATCAATTCAAGAGTCTGTCAATCAATTCAAGAGTCTGTCAATCAATTCAAGAGTCGGTCAATCAATTCAAGAGTCTGTCAATCAATTCACTCAAGCAGTCTCAGCACTCAATCAGTCTCATCGCTCAATCAGTCTCATCACTCAAGACTTCTTATACTTTTCAACTCTTCTTATATTTCTAAGGAAGTAAGAGCTACTTCATTGCTTTATATAGAATCTATGATCCTTGCCTTACACCATAAGACAATAATCTAAGATTTGTAACATTGTTTGTGAATGACCCCAAAGGGGGCAGAAAATTTTTCCCGGGAGGCGCGTCACGTTATTTATGAACGACCCCTAATGCAAAAACTAAGATCCCAGATATGAGGTTCCCCGCCTCCTAAGAGGCCTCCTTGAGGTAGATCCCTATCATTTTAGTGTTAAATATTTATTTTTAATCCCATTTTTACTAAAAACCCATTGAAAAAGATATAACGCTATGGGGGATGTTTAGATCGTTATATAGCCATTGAATTAACATTATTATTGATTTTAGCGGCATCTGAATCCAATGTTAAAGCATTGCATTCACACATACATGGCTCCAGCATTAGGCCAAAATAGTGGAGCGGATGCTAGCAATGAATACATTGGAATAAAAACTTATTTTATTTCCAATTTTCCAGAACTTTCCAATGAATTTCATAACATTTTATTTCAGTCTAATAGTCGCTATATTTTGCGCTTAATTCTTGTATTATTTTAAAGTATTTGTAAATGTTTTAAAATTTTAAACATTTTTTTTTTGCTTGGAATACGAGTTTAAATCTATTGCTAAACTTAAACACAAAAATTAATTAAAACTATATATTAAAGTCACAGTAACTGCAATTTTATTTCAATCATAAAATTTTATGCAAAGTCTCTCTCTCTCTCTCTTTCTCTCTCTCTCTTTTACTCTCTCTCTCTCTCTCACTCTCTTACTCTCTCTCTCTCTCTCTCTCTCTCTCTTTCTTACCCTCTCTCTCTCTTACTCTCTCTCTTACTCTCTCTCTTACTCTCTCTCTCATGCAAGGAAATATTACATTTTTTTGTAGATATATTGAATGCACACCCGTTCGGGCCTTAAGGACTTGTTTCAACTGGTGATTCGTCTCTTATTTATAATCTTAATTCCAATGGCAACATTCCCTGAAGTATGATTCTAATGATTCTTGTGATAGTTAAATAGCTTACTTCGATCTTTACCTCTAATATTCTCTATTTGTTAAGGATTGGGTTTATACGGTAGATAGTCTAGAGGATCCTCAGCCTTGTACTTCAGGCACTCAAGTGAAGCGCACAGCTCTTGAACTACCCGAGAGTCAGCTCTGCTCGGCAGTTTTTCTGGTATGGAAACATTTAATTTTCCCCTAATCGTTTTTTTTTCTCACTTAATAATAATTAGCCTTACCCTTCCTTTCAGAAAAAGGTAAAAGGCTCGAAGCGTCCACGGCCAGAGGACCATACATATAATCGCTTCCCCCATAGTCAACGAGGCACAACCACTGCTCTTTCTTCCGGCTTCCGAAGAGACGAGTTTTATCGCTTTGGGGACGACCTAATAGAGGTCATCCTAGGGTTTTTGCCTCTTGAGGACAGATTCAAACTAGAACCTGTGGCAAAGTTCTTTAAGTCCCTTATTTTTAATAAGGTTCGCGAACTGGATTTGAATAGGTTTTGGAAAGTAGACATAAATCCAGAAGTGCTTGAGATTATATTAAGGAAGTGCCATCATGTGAATTCAATCATCTTTCCCCCCAACGCCACCGCCCATAATCAGGCCCGGGCTGTTCCCATTATTCTTAAGCATATATTTCGCCTTAAGCAATTGGTGGGAAACATTAAGCTGCTCGACATTCCCCTGCACGAGCTTTCAGCAAAGTATCTGAATTCACTTGAGTCGCTTAGTTTTGATTATGCTGTCAACCCAAGTGTTAGAGTGATCAGGCATTTTTCTAAGGTTAGGGACTTAAATATATGCCATGCAGATTTGAAGATGTTGGTCGAATCACCTGGGAGATTGTTCGTCGGGAATCTCAGATCCCTTTCCTTTTACCCTTCGGCTGAAGATATTTCCAGGTACCCACTCGTTCTAGAGAGTTCCCGGACGTCCCTGACAAAGCTAGAAATGTTCGTAGATCGCAATGCTTTTACCTGGCCCCTTTCCTACTTTATTTCTGGGTTTGAGAATCTTTCAGATCTTACTTTGCATTTGGGAGGAGAATTAGATCAGGTTCTCCTACCTCGATTGTCTATCGCTTTGAAGACACACAGAAAAGTGCATCGTCTAGAAATCTGCTTCAGTGCTTATCCCGAAACTGATGATATTTCGCGGCTGTTCGGGTTTGTCGGTGGGCACCGATTTATCAGTTTTTTCAAGATAAGTTTAGGCGGGCTCGAGCACGACTGGGAAGAGGAAATGTCGGTTTTTGAAGGGGGTTTCCTGAACCACTGTTCTAGTCTGACTCACTTGTCAATAAATGTTGGCCATTTCGGAATGACCCCCGATTTTCTTGACGGAGTTGGGACTCACTGCCCCCAGTTAAGCTATCTTAAAATAGACGGGGGCAACCTAGACTTCACCTATCATTCCTTTGAAGAATTGGCCGGATGTAAGAAATTGCGGTATGTGGACATCAATTTGGATAGCAATAGAATGTATGACATCGACACACAGAAAATTAGTAATATTCTGCTCGCTGGGGTACCCAGAATCGAAGTAATCAAGTTCTGCACGATGACTCCGTCAGACATGGCAATCAGAAAGGCGGATGAGATGTTTGACGCCATAGAGCATATTGCTAGAGAGGGGGAGAGTAGTGGAAGTAGTGACGAAGATTTAGTCTAAATCCTGTTCGTCTATCTTATTCATAACTTATTTCCAAATAATGTATTTTATGCCACACCTCCGGTTCAGTCAACCTTAGTCAGTACACTAAATAATTATGAGTGTTTGTATTGTTTTGACCAATTTATATGACACCTAAGTAACCTCTTGTCATACATAGTTTTTAATAGAAATACTGTCTGTTTTACACTTGTCGTAATCTAATGTGTAATACTTTATTACTTATACTTAATCTGTTTTAACACTAGATTACCTGTTCTAGCTTTACTGTTTCACTTATTGTTGATTTACCGGATCTATGTATCTTTGAATTATTGTAACTTCTTCTATATCACTTTTCAATAAATAATTTATGCACTTAAAATATAGATCACTTTTATTCTTTTTTTATTACAGCATTCTGAACCGATGGAGGATAAAAAGTTGGCATTAGGTCCTGCAAGTATTGGAGAAAGAGCTAAACTATTAGAACGCAATAAGAAAAGCTCTCGAAAACATAGAATGAAAAGGAAGGCCGAAAGATTTGCTATCCTTCATAGAGAAGCAGAGCTAGTGTTGAAACAAAATCAATTAAAGAGTTTGAAATCCGACATTGAAGACAAAATTAACCGCTTGTGTGCCAAAAGAAATTGGACGAAACTATATAGCGAAGAGGAGCTGCTATTCCTTTATTTTATATTCAATGCATAGTATTGGTGTAATTCAGACACCGGTTATGTTTGAGCGCACTTTATCGCAATTATTGATTGAGTTACTAGTAGCTCTGCTAATTTCTAACTTTTTAAGGCTTGTTTTACAATTGGGTTTCTATTTGCTAGCGCTTCATCGTTTATGAACCCCTTATTCTATATTCAGATTATTTAACTGTTTGGTTAGTTTGTTATTTAAATAACTTCGTTTTCCCCTCTAATTAAGTTTTATTTTATTTTTTTCTTTTCTACAGGCAAGAAAAATGGATACACCCGCGGAATGGTTCATCGCTAAAATAAAAGATTTGGAAATCAGACTGTCGGATACTGAGGCGACTAATAGACGCCTCGCTAAATTAACGTCCCAATCAAACATCGAACTAAAGCGAACTAGAAAATTTCAACAGTTATACCACAAACAACGTATTAATTCGGCTGATTTGACAGAAAAGTTAAATGAAAAGGTACTCGAACTTGATCGAATGGAAGACAAGTATTTAAAAGCAACAAATAAGTCGCTCGACTCAACATTAAAAGTGGCCTTGCTTGAGTCTAAATTAGAGTCTTTAAGCGTAGGGGATCCAAATAAGGTCTATGTAGATAGACACAGCTTAGAGGTCGCGAAAGAGTTAGTTGAAAGTATAAGGGTAAGTTATATATACAGTGTTCTGCATGACCAGCCCATTGGAGTAATGAAATTAGTAGATGGCAAACTCCAGTTTGACAGCGTTTTCGAGGGTATAAACAAAGCTAAGGCTTCACTTAACGTTATACTCAAGTAATTGCACTTTATTTCAAACGGCTTTTTAACACAGGTTTTCGACTATTCGCACAATATTACTAATAAACTTTATCTTTAATTCTTTATTGTTATCTTATGTAACTGTATCATGTTATAATCTATTTATTGTATCAATTGAAAACTCCTAATTAAAGCACTTATTCGATATTCTATACAAAGTTCATCATTTCATTCAAATTAAACCAGGTTTCTTTTAATAAATTTCTTTTTTCTTATTTTAATCATTAAGTCTTATAAACTAATAGTCAGGTTTAAGAGTCGGGACTTCACGTCCCAATCCCACACTTCTGATATGTAAGGTAACCTCCGCCGGGTGCTCCATAGGTCGACCAGACCTCCGGAGCTCCCGACGGGGGGGCCAAAACTCACCGTTAAACGGTTCTTCTCCTCTTCTCTTCTCTTCTCTTCTCTTCTTAAATGAGGTACACAAGATTGAATGCTTTAGAACACTTTTATTAAGGTGCAGATAACAAGAAGTACAGACAGCAAGTAAGTTGAAGTACAAGTGTCGCAGAGCCTCAGAATGAGATCTGCTTTTATAATAGTTGATTAGTAATTCACCAGTAACTATGGACTACACTATGCGTCAGGGCTTTCATTGGTCAACCGAGATATCTGCAATGCGGAAATCATTCGGAAGAGAAGGATGTCTTTCTAATCTGCACTGAAAAGATGGCGTCGGTTTAAATTCGTTGCATTCGGCCTCCCTGACCACACAGTGTATTCCACGACACTGGAGAGTATAGTTAATTTAAACACTTAGTAATATATGAATAATTATTATAAGATTAAGATAGTTAAAGAAACATCAATAGTTTGTTATAATGGGTTTCGTCTGGTGACGTTATAAGAAATAGATATATCAGTATCGTTAGTACAACATATTGAATCTTGTGCTCTTAGGTTTGGTGTGTAATTAACATTTAAGTAATTTTCAATGTAGATAAGTAATTGTTATTAATAAAGTTAAGTATATCTTTCGAAACATAATAAGATTAAGTTAAAACTTCATGCTTTTAATTATAAGGTGCTATTAAGTGTATAAATTAGTGTAATTATTACTGTTATTAAGTGTAGTGATATAATAAATTATTTATTTTTTTGTATTAAGCCATTTTTATGATTTTCAATGTTTCGGACCAAAATCTAACTTCCTATTCAAATAGGTTATGAGCTCAACTATAAACAATGATCCGAAGCGATAAAAATCATAGCATAGATAACAAATAACACTTTAATGCAATAGTGAAATTTCATAGATTAGTGTCCGGAAATTCGTATGAGTACTCGTTGGTCGAACGTTGTTCCGTGTTTTCACCGGTGTCTTCGTCTCTGCTTTCATCGATTTCTAAATCTTTCGATGAATCGTTTGTAGTATTCTGTATCGTCCGTTTCCTTGGTATAGGAGTTGGACCATGGCCATTACACACATTCCTTCCAAAGGAATGTTCACTCTCACCAAGAGAGTCCTCAGTACTGATGTCTGTGCTTGGGACCACGTCTACAAGACAGTGGTCGGGATCCTTTTCTTTACCCAAGACTTGCTTCGGGCTCTCATTACAAGACCTCCCCTTTTGAGGTCTACACCCTATCATTCCTATGTTGGTGGAGGATTTCGCGTCGGGATACTTTATTTCATCCGACTTTTCAAATGAACCGTGCATTGGTTCACTTTGTGAATCACCACCAGATTCTGGGGTTTCATCCGAAAGTGTGTCGTAATCTTCGTCACATCGTAGGTACCACCTTTTAAGTTTAACGACATTAACTTTTTCTTGAATCATGGGGTTATCTATATCTTCTATGAGATACACATTTCCTGGTTTATCATATTTTTTTAATACACGAAAGGGGCCGGTGTACCGATTCATCATTTTCTCGTTTACGCCTTTTTTGCGTACTCGTCTATATACGGCGACTAAATCGCCAGGGGCGTAATTAACTTCACGATGCTTTTTGTCGAAATTTGTCTTTTGCTGTAGTTGTGCGCTCTTCAGGTGTTCTCGTATCAAATAACGGGCGTCGGCCCAACGATCTGATAAGTTTTTCATATCAAAGTCAACATTTAATTTTAAAGCCACGTCAATAGGTAGAGTTGGTTCGAAGCCGTATAAAGCGTAAAATGGCGAGAAGTTTGTGCTTAAGCTTCTGGAAGAGTTGTGAGCCAACTGAATGAATGGTAACACAGTAGACCAATTCCTTTGATTTGTAGTACAATATAGAGATATAGAATCGATTAAAGTTCTATTCGTCCTTTCCACGGCTCCTGATGTCTGTGGATGGTATCTAGTACTAAAACTGTGTTTTGTTTTGAAATATCTCAACACTTCATCCAATGCTCCGGATATGAATTGTCGCCCTTGGTCAGTCAATATTCTTCGAGGGCATCCTAATATGCTAACAATCGAGTTAACGAAGAAATATACTATGTCTTCCGTCTTTGTTTCTGAGAGTGCTGCTGTAATGCAGAACCTCGTAGCGTAGTCGACGCAACAAATAATGTATCTTTTTCCATCTTTTGTTTTTGGTAATGGACCGATAATATCGATGCCTAATAGGTCCAACGGTTTCCCGGTTGGTACAGGCTCGAGGAGGCCTTTAGGTTTTCCAACGTCCAGCTTTCTATATTGACAGCACTGGCAGCTCTTTAGGAAATTTCTTATACTTCTGTCCCTTTTAGGCCAAAAGAACCGGTCATATATCTTGGCGGATGTTTTATAGAACCCAAAATGTCCACCCGTTAGTCCGGCATGTATTTCCTGTAGAATGTCTTGCCTTAAGGCTCTTGGAATGCATAATAATTGCTTGGGGTTTCCGTCGTCATCATAGGTTTTTCGGTATAGTATACCATTAATAATTGTGAATTTTTCCATTGAATTCTTATTGCCTTTCGCAATTGAATTAATAATTTTCTTGGTCCAAGGGTCAGCATTTTGCGTTTGTCGTACTGTCGTTAGGTTTACATTGTATGTTTTAATTATAGGTTTGTTGTCGTGTTCGGTAACCTGAATAAAGAATTCATTCCTGTATTCATATGCGTCAGCTATCCATTCCATTTCTAAATCAGGGATTACCAGTAAACGAGTTGATTTCTTTTCATTGAATTCAGGTTCCGCCTCGGTATCTCTTATGCAATCGTTTCCTGACTTAGAACAGTCTTCCGATTCAATGTCAATTCTGTATACAGGGATAGTAACATCTATTTCTTTTGACTTTTGTGGCTCTTCAGCAGGATATCGGGACATTACATCACAATTACTATGTAATTTTCCGTTTTTATATTCAATAGTAAAGTCGTATTCCTGAAGTCTTAAAGCGTATCTAGCGAGTCTACCGGATACGTCCTTTACTTTCATCAGCCAACACAGGCCGCAATGATCAGTCCTGATTGTAAATTTTTCTCCGGCCAAGTAGTGTCTAAGCTTCACAACAGCTGTCACTATACTACAGCATTCCCTGTCTGTTGTACAGTATTTGCTTTGAGTTTGGTTGAATTTCTTGCTCCCATATAGTATAACGCGTTCGTATCCTTCTTGTAGTTGATGCAAAACCCAACCCATAGCTACTTGACTCGCATCACAATATAAAATCAGAGGTTCTCCGGGTATGTAATGTGCCATTATTGGACGCATCGTTAA
>JAQIYF010000255.1:0-11643 GCA_034700865.1 Oribatida sp. Gr-Ori-00025
TATTATTAAAAACATTATATAATTAGAAAATTATATTTAAATTATATATCAATTGATTTATAGATAAGTATAAAATGTTTTTTGAATTCAAATCTAAATTTTAGTAATCTTTGCAATAATTAGCGAATAAATCAAATATTTTATTGGGATTGAGATCCGGAACCACTCTTTTGTTGGATACTATGGTCGACACCATAGTATCCGACGTCATAATAGATGACAATCGCATAGTATATGAAACGATTCATATACTTCTTGGAGGCGGAGATCTGTTGAAAGCTTTCATCACAACTGGACTCAAGAGATGTCTTCAAACCATTGTTTGACCAAATATTAAATGATTCACAACTTAATAGAAACCATTTGTACTGTTCGGCTGCTGTCCACTCATTTCTGGCTAAAAAATCGCTCATATTTTGCATCACTTTCGGGTCGTTTAACACAAATACCTCCCTCTGTATGAAAACAGGGGGCGGAGGGGGTTGTGTTGAACACATTGGTAGCTCAGGCGGCGGTTCTTTGGGTTTGGTATAAACCACTCGTAGTATTCGTATGAAATCTCCTGTCTTTCTATGGATTGTCATCTTTTTTGTGTCAATTGAGACCACTTTATAATAAATTTGAAACAATATTAACAAAACTTTTACTTATATTAAATACTAAATATTATTAGCATTTACTTGATTTCAGTTTTAAATCAATTGACTGGGCGTTACAGAAGTTGATCACTGGATTGTCTGACAACCATTTGGACGCCTTTTCAAAGAGCACCGACTGTCTCACAAACTTAGGGCCACTGAAAAAGTTACCGCCGGTCAGACATTCGGGCACAAAGTCAGCCAAACCGATCTCTTCCTCATGAATTGGTCCCAAAATATAGAATATCCGCAAAATAACCACAAATCTTCCGAACCATACCACTACCGGAGGACTGTCTGAATCATAATCCCAGTCCTTGTCTGCACTGATAGCCACTGTTTGACAGTTAATAATCTTTCCATTGATTTCTTCATTATTGATGGACTCATTCACTCGATCCATAACACTATCGATATTCTCGAACTCATTCTTATTCAACAGTTTTGGAATAAAATCTTTGAATTTAATTTGTGGTATAATTGGCTTCAGTTTCACATCAGAAGTCGTATCAAACCGTTTGATCCAAAGCCGAAGAAATAATGCCTTGTGTTTAGTGGGCTCTATAACAGTAGTGTCTGTTTCACAACTGATGACATCCCAGAGCTTAGTCTTTAAAAGCCATTTATTAGCGAATTCTATGATTTCACTAAAAGAATAGAAATATTTAAATGAATTAGAATTTAATTTATGATTAAAGGAATTGGTTATTGACATCAATGAGCAAAACGGGGGGCTCTTTACGCCTCCTTTTAACTACAGATCTATAAAAACTTAATTATCAATAAATATGATAATAATTTGATTAAATAAAGAATATTTACGAATATTTAGCTCTTTTAGGTATGAGCCAAATGTTAGATTTGACCCAATTTTCCATGGCTATAAAATCAACAAAAGCCACCTTGCTGCTTTTTAATAGTGTATTCTCACAAACAATTATATCATCGAAGTTATCCGGAATAGTAAATAATGTTTTTAGTATTGAATTCTTAGATGGGAACCCAAACAGTGAAACCATTATTACCTTCAAAAATGTCAATTCTTATTCAAAATGAAATTATTTTTATTTTATTTTTATATTTAGTGGTTCTTTCACATCAATAAAAATCCATGGATTCAATGGGTGTGACAATACATGCGCTCATCTATTCTGCGTTTTGTGATTATACGGAATATTCTGTATTTTTGTGCATTTTTAGTGAATTCCTGCTTTGAATTCTAAATGAATAGAGAATTACATTTTTTTCAAAATTAATAAATTCTTTGAAAGCATATTAAATAAATTTTAATCAAAATAAAAATTCTGTTTTATTACATAAAATGTATTTTATTTTCTTAACTGAGTTTACAATCAAATAATAAACAGAAAAATTATTTTCAGAACGAATTCACAGAATTCAATGAAAATAAGAGCATTTTTAGAAATTATTTACTTTTTATTTATTAATTGTTTAGTGAATTTACATTAAATGCATAGAAAACAATATAAAGAATAAAATAAAAATGAAATCAATTTCACATTTTATATAACATACAAAAAAATATTAATAAATAAATGGTTTACAAAAAATTTTATAAATCAATAGATTTATAATTAAGAAAATTGTGTTTAAATTCTAAAATGAATTTTAGAATCTATGCAATAATTAACGCAAAATTCTAATTATTATCTTCAGAATGAGTTCCGGCACAACTCTTCTGTTGGATGTGGTCGACCCCATAATAGCCGACATCATAATAGAGTATTATAGCTGAGTATAGGTAGCGATTCATATACTTTTTGGTGGCGGATATCTGTTGAAAACTCTTATCACTGTTGTGCTCAAGAGATGACTTCAAGCCATGCGTTGACATAATATTAATTGTTTCACAACTTAATAGAAACCATTTGTACTGTTCGGCTGCTGTCCACTCATCTCTCATCAAAAACTCGTTCATTTTGGTCATCGCATTCGGATCGTGTAATAGAAATACTTCTCTCTGTATGAAAACAGGAGGCGGAGGGGGTTGTGTCGAACACATGGGCACCTCAGGTGGAGGTTCTTTCGGTTTTGTATAAACCACTCGTAATATTCGTATGAAATCTCCAGTCTTTCTATGGATACACATCTGTTTTGTGTCCAATGAAACCACTTTAAGAAAAAACATTTCAAATATTAATAAAATTTTTTTATATTTTTCACATTTATGTACATTTACTCGACTTTAGTTTCAAATCCATAGTCTGTGCGTTACAGAAGTTGATCTCCGGGTTATCTGACAACCATTTGGACGCCTTTTCAAAGAGCACCGACTGTTTCTCAAACTTAGGGCCTCTAAAAAAGTTTCCACCCGTAAGGCATTCCGGCACAAAGTCAGCCAAACCGACCTCATCCTCATGAATTGGTCCCGAAATATAGAATATCCGCAAAATAAACACAAACCTACCGAACCATAGCTCTAGCGATGGACTGTCCGAATCATTATCCCAGAGGTGGTTAGCACTGACGGCCACTGTTTGACAATTAATAATCTTTCCATTGATTTCTTCATTAATGATGGACTCATTCACACGTTTGATAACAATGTCTATATTCTCGAACTCATTCTTATTCAACATATTCGGTGAAAAATCTTTGCATTTAATTTGTGGTATAATTGGCTTCAATTTCTCATCACTAGAGGTATCAAACCGTTTGATCCAAAGCCGAAGAGTCAAAGCCTTGTAATTACTATCCATAACGATAGTGGTGTCCGATTCACAACTGATAACATCCCAGCACTCAGTCTCTAAAAGCCATTTATTGGCAAATTCTATGATTTCACTGTAAGGATAGAAATTCTTATTTGTATTGTAATTAATAATAAAAATAATGAATTGTTTAATATAAACCAGAATTTCAACTACGAGAGAGGTTGATAGCCCTCTTAACCTCCCTTTTTGGTTATAGATTTATAAATATTTAATTCTATTTCAATTTGTAATATATAGAGAATATAATATTAATATAACAAGAATTTGAATTAAATATAAAGAATATATAATAAATACCTATATTTAGCCCTTTTTACGGCCGCTTTGAATGTGGTGTGCGATCGGATCAGCTTCTCAGCGGCCACAAAGTCAATGAAAGTGAGCTTGCTACTTTTTAAGACATCTTCATCGCATACTATTATAATATCATCCAATTTATTCTGTTTATCATAGAATCTCTGTTGGAATCTCTCCCGATATAGAGTGTACGCCATTATAGTCACACAAAATGTTTTAATTATTATTCATTTAATATATATTAATGTATAGATTATATGCTTTTATATGAATTACTTTTTGTTGGGTTTGCAGTAGTAATACAGTAGTCATCACTTGTATTCAATGGGAGGGACAGTACAGTACCTGCGCTGACCATCACTGCGATATTGATTATACAGAATATTCTGGAATTTTTTTTATTTAATGCAATAATTTTTTTTTTGAAGAATTCTGTATTGAATTCTCGATTAATAGATAAAAAATTTTTAGAAAATTAAAAATTCTTCTGAAAATATTTTTTTTCATTTAAATAAAGTTTTATAAGTAATGAAATGTATTTTATTTGAAATTCTTATTAGACTTTACTATTAGAAGAGATAATAAATATTAAACAAAAAAAAAACTATTTTCACATTAAATAGTATTAAAACAAATGCGAAATTCTATAACAAAACCCAATTTCAGGAATGAGTTATTAAAATAACAAAAAAAATTAATTACTATTAAAAACAAAGTCAGAAACAAAAATAATAAAACAAAAACAGAAATTAAAAACATTTTTAAGGTTTAAAAACAGTATTAAAAAGTATTTTTACATTAAATGTGTGGAAAAAATAATAAATTAAATGAATTCAAAGCTCTTTCTTCAGATCTAAATCAGGAACAAAATCGACTTTAATCTGACTGTCCATCGGTTCCACTCCGGCCTCAATGGACTCAACACTGGGAGGAAAGTGGGCGAACAGTAAACACTTTAAGAGATCTGTTTGAGCGGAGATTAAGTCCTGGGTTTCGGTCACATCCCGTTCGTCCTCCATATCAATCACTGTCTCAATATCATTGAAGGCCTGACTGTAGGCCAACACGAGTTCCCCACATAACTCATCCGTCTCCCCAACGGAGGCCAACCTCTGAATCAATCCGAGCACCGGTTGAGTGCTTTTCGTTAACATATGTGTCACTAACGAGAGGTAAACCAGACGTTCGGCTAAATCCTTATATTCTTTCTCTTTTGAAATGAAAACATAAATTACCGGTAATTAAAAAAAAATAAAACATAATTTTTTAAACAAAAATTACTCTCAATTTTGGCTAATAAGCACTGGTATATGATGTCTGGCCCACAATGGAAAAGAAGTGCCATTTTATTCTCAGGCAACCAGTTTTGCGGTAATCTTATAATCGCTTCAAATAAATAAATCACATCTAAAAGGGGAACAAAATTTTAAATTATGAAAAAAATCATAAAAAAAGATAAAATCCAATACATCGGTGGTCTTCAGCCGAACTTTGCTGTCCGTAAAGCACTGAAAGAGCGTATCCGAGGTCTTGGAGACCCAACTTAATAAAGAAAGTGTCCGTCAGTTCCCACCAACCGATGTACGGAACGGCAGACGGAAGTTGACTGACGGCAACCATTGGCCCGAAAATAATTATCAACAGTTTTGCCCGATTTATGAGTGAATAGGGGTTTAGGATTTGTTTTAACAAATATATGAAATCATTATTACACCGGCACCGGCCCTGACTGTCCTTTCGGGTCGGCTCTAACCACACCAACCGATAGAATTGACGGATAAAGAACTCAACGGACTGTCGGGCACCCGATGGGGTGTTCAATGCACTAGTGATATGTTGTTCCATATGAGTGATGGCTATTAAACAAGAGATAAACAACTAATTGATTGAAAATAGAAATGATTTTATTAGTCAATACATTGGAGGACTTGGAGCACAAACTGGACTTCAGAGTCATCCCAACCACTAATCAATCGATGGATGAGTTGTCCGTAACAATGGAATACCGAACGCATGGATAGGCTGTCCTTTGAGACGTGAGTCGGCGACGGAATGCCATCCAATCGGTTCAAGACCTGAACCAAAATCTGAATTCGGATTTCCGTCGGGAACAGACACGTCAGCCGTTTCAGCAAAAGACCTAAAAAACAAACCAATTATTAAAAAAAAACACAAAACAAAAACCAAATGAAAACCAAAAGACATTAAACACAAACCTATTTGTTGTCCGAAACGGACTTTTTTCATCTCATGGTCTGGAGTGGAGCCGATGGCCGCCCACTGGCCGCCAATCAGAGCCACAAAACCGGTCTTTGATTTAATAAAATACTCGACAATGAAATCGCGGAACCATTTGTTGGTGACTGAGAGCTGAGACAAGTCTTTCAGTGATAGCTTCCGAAGAATAATCACTATTATCTCATTGGGAACGGCAGTTAACGCACCGATAGTGCGCTTCTGGTGTTGGGCCTCAATGTCAGCGCCGGTCGATTGAAGGCATTCAGTGGTCAGACATAGAGAACAGACATTAATGGTGTCCGTTGTGGACAATGAAGACATCGAAGACTTTGAGTCAATGGTTTGGAAAGTGTTTTCGTCTGACATTGAACTCAAGTTTTGGACACAAATTAAATCACGTTTTGGTCACAAATTAGTCACGAATTGAGTCACGAATTGGTCACGAATTGAATCTAATCTTTAAATTAATTCTTGAGTTTTGTTTCAAAAATAAATTCTATTTTTTATTTTGTTTCGAATATTGTTCTCAATTCTGACGTCACTCTAAACACACGTTTCGATTGGCTTTCACTTTACAATCGTCTGCTTTTACCTCAAATACAATAAATCCTATTTATATTTACATTTAATTAAATTTATTTCAATTTATAATTAATAAAACTATTTATTTATAATTAATATTAATTAAATCATTATATTATTTAGTATTGAATTCAGTTATTATTTTATTTCATAAATATTCTTCTTTTTTGTTATGTTTTCATTGCTTTTCAATATAAATAGGTTTACTGTATGTCAAACTCATGTGTTATTTGTTGACAAACTGTTTGGACATTTAGCCGAAGAACTGTTGAATTGATTTGATTTAAAGTTGTGTTTGATTTGTATTGAATTGAATCCAATTATCTGTTGAGATGTCCGTCACGTTTGAGAGGAGTTTGGGCGCCGAAGAGCTGATGGCCGGCACTCGTATGTCAACCAAAGGCATGCAAACCATGACTTCGACCGGCATTCCGTCCATCGATGGCCTCTTCGGCGGCGGTTTGCCATTGAATTCAATCACTTTATTAGGTCTGTAATCAAAATATATATTCTTTGACATCAATTGATTAAAAATGTGTTATTTATTGCAGAGGAAGACGATTGCAGTCAATGGTCAGCAATGATCGGCAAATGTTTTACCGCCGAAGGTATTGAATCAAAGCATAAGATAATTATCTCATCGCCGACCATATCATCGAAAAGACATCGATTTTTAAGAGTAATTACAATCAAATGAAACCAATTTTTAGTTCATTTAAACCACTTTTTCATTTGTTTAGGAATTACCGAACCGTTCGACACAACCGGAAAAACAACTTATGGACAGACCATCCGGTGATGACATACAGATCGCCTGGAGATACAAATCTCAGCCATTAGTGGCTGACAAGTGGTCGACAGCCGACCGACAGTTTGATTTCGGTTCACATATTTCTGAAGAATTACTCAATTCGGCGGACATTGACTTTTGTCCACACGATTCATGTCTTGATATCATCAGAGCTTTACCGACGACGACCAACAAGACAGTGACCAGACTTATAATCGACGGCTTGGGCTCTCCATTGAGTGCACTGACCATCAAATCCTTACCGAAATTTCTCTATGCATTGAAATCATTGGTCAGAAAAATGCCGAACATTTTGTGTTTAATCACATTCAGCGCCCAATTAGTTCTGTTGTCTGACTATTCATATGTGAGAAGTCGTGTCCATAACATAGCCGACGGTGTCGTACAACTGGTCGGCTTCGATGAGTGCACACAAACCCCTTATACCGAATACAATGGACTCTTCAATGTAGTAAAGGTTCCGAAACTCAATTCATTTAACTATTATTCAACGCCCGAAACACTGGACTTAGGCTTTCAATTGAAGAATAAGAACCGCTTCCTATCCGTCGATAAATTATGTCTTCCGCCCGATCTGAGCGAAACGGTCAGCCGAACCACTGGCTGTGCGACCGCCGGACCCGATGCCAAGCGATTAGAGTTTTAATTATCGATAAATTCAATCATTTTTATACGATTTTTATGTGAAAATAATATTAAAGTTTTAATTATGACTATAATGAGTGCAAACCGTTTCAAATATATGCTAAATGTTTGTCCATATAATCAACTATTGGGACCAAATACTGCACTTCATTATAACAGAGTTTTATTATATTGTTTGAGAAGGTTCTCAACTATTAATTAATCATTAATTTGGGCAAACATTTGATTAAAGTATTAATTTTGTAATTATTTTAAACTATTGTAAAAACTTTTTTCTTAATGTTTGTCAAACTCTGCCATTAGAGGGCATAACAAAAGTCATGCTTTTAGGACATTGTTTACCATTATTTTTAAACCGGGTCTTCAAAAATCACTAACTTTTGTATTAAAAAAAACTTAATTTTGTTAATCAATTGAATGATTTGTTAATCAAATAAAATATCTATTATTTGAATGCAGTTTATAAACACATGAAATGTCATTATATTGTCGTCTATTAACCATTAATTGTTCAAAAATCGGATCACTTAAGTCATGGCCACTATTATTGACAAAATGCTGGTATTCCTCGACCGTCGGCGCCAAAGTGACCACAACTCAAGACATCAAACGACTGGCGCTGAAGAATTTGGGCGCAGACAGAGAACGGAACCGGAGTTTTGGCAAAGAAGTGGTCATTTATGAGAATACAAGATATGATTTCTACCGAAACCTATCGATGTTTTCGTTATTCAATTATATTTTGTGGACTTTTCTATTGAATTTCGGACTCTTCTGGTATTTGACTGAATATAAAGACTTATATAAGACTCAGTCATTGGTGAGACCACTGGAACCGATCCATAATAAAGAAGAATTGAGTGAAGATATGGTTGAAAGTCATCAAAGTATTGATGACAAGACCACAACTTTTGGTCGAATTTATAAATTATATAAAAACTATGTTTTATTTTCGGGTTTTGCCCTTATTTTCGGACATTTAGTGCTCGTCGGGTCTGTTGTGTTTAATGTGCGGTCAGTCAGTCTGATAACTGTCCGTTTGGGTGGCAGTGCAGAGACCGCACGAATCTATTGTTTTTCAGTGTTTGGTTTGACTAATAATTATCATAAACACGATGTGCCTATCGGTGACATATCGGCGCTAACACATCGGACGGCCGCCACCGGTCGGTACATGAATCTTAAGGTGAAGGGACAGCCGTTGAAGTTCCGGGTCGACCGAAAGGGCAATTTTATTCAGCCCTTACTGTTTGATGAAACTGTCGGTGTGTTTAGGAAATTATAATTTATTTATAAATTTTTTTTTTAATAATTGTTTTCTTAACTTTCAATTTGTTTATCAAATAAACAAATTTATTAATAAAAGTGTTTTGAATTAATTTTGTATTATTTTTAACCCTTTTGGCGCACATTTAGACAAATCAAGAAAAAAATTAATTATAAAATCAATACTTAGGCGACAACTCAACCGGTATTACAATTAAAATTATAAATGGATTTTATAATTTAAAAGGAAATTAAATTACTTTTAATTATTCTAAGAAATAAATAGAAAAACCATTCAATTCAGGGACACATTAATTACTTTTTAGATAATAATTATTTACAATTATATCGAAAAACAAACCATTTTTTATCTCTAATTAGTTAATTAATTCTATAATCACTTCTAAAATAAATCTAAAATTAAATAACAAAATAAAAAAAGTTATTTAATATTTGATATAAAATCTGATAAACTTATAGGAAATGAATGCTATGGTAGCGGCGATCGGCAGATGTGATACCATAAACCCAAAGCCCCTATACCTGGGATACCCTAACCAGAAGGTGATCCGTCCAATCAGGAACAGTAGGCTTAGGGTCGGTATGATATTAATGACATAACTGGCCTCCAGTTGTGTGATTAAGATTAGTTGAGAGACTGTTGAGAGGAGGAAGTGCTCGACAGTATTCGTCAAATTATTTTTAGCCATTTCGGGCACATATTCGTAGCCATTCATTGGGTTGATGGCCGGGGAGAACAATCTCTTAAGCATTACAAACCAGGCGCACAGCATTAGCCAGACCAGGCCAGGCGTACAATGGATTAGAACATATCTGAGCTTTGATGGGAAATCAGGCAAATCTTCAGCCGCAGTGCCATTCAATTTCCCGAAATCTAATATCTCGGCGAACGTGAGATATGCAAAGAGTGACAGAAAGAGGAACGACACGTAAATCAATGGTTTGGCTCTATTGATGTATTCCTTAATTAAGTCCAACTCCTGTTTCGTGAATTTCGGTTTATCTTAACATTTAATTGAAAAAAATAAATAAGAAAAACATTTCATATAAAAGTAAAATAAAAGAAACAATAATAAAAATTATTTCATTTATTAACTAATCTTTTAATGTATTTTTTAAAATACTATTTTAATTACAATAGACAGTAGTTCTATACGGAAGTGGGGGTTAAGAAGGGGGGGGGGGCTCTGAAAGAGAGGCATAAATTTTTTTTAGAGGAAAACCATTAAAAAGAGGTCACATTTTAGAGTCTATTAAATGACCCAAAAATTTGCCAAATATTTGCGTTAATTAACAATTACCTAAACATTAGGACATAAAATGTTTAATTGTTTTTAGTAAGAATGGGAAGGGGCTAATGGAAAAGCCATCTTGCACACTTATAATTAGAATTTTATAAGTGTTTATAAAAATTTTAATAGTGTTCCGGGAGGAAAGTCTATTAGAATAGCATATGAATTGTTAAACAACTAAATCCGTATTTCAATTGTATAACGAATAGGTTCCGGATATTGTAATCCATGTCATTATAATCATTGGTAACTCACCCTTAGACGGCATGACATTTGGGGCCATTATTTTCGCTCTTAAGACTAATTTATCGTCTGATCTGAAGACTTGGTTTGTTTGAGAAATGAATTTTCTTTACTGTTATTTAACTCCTCAGCCAAAGCACTGTTAAAAATTCCTCACAAAAAAACCAGTTATATATCAATATATATATAATATTGTATATACTGTAAGAACTGGTATTTCGATTGACGACTAAATTTTTTTTCCGATAAAAATCTGGTAAATGTGTTGAGAGAGTCGTTTAGGAACTTATAAATATTGTAATTAATTTTGAAGTCATATCATATGGTTTTTTTTGCAGATAAAAAATAGAGTTTGTGGTGGACTTCGGCGGTGGATGTGAAGGGGGTTTTCAAATACTGATTAGTGACCAGAACTTTACAAATAATACTCAATCTAATGACAGATTATCATTGATAGCAATTGAATACTTTGAATAATAAGTTATTATTAATAACAATGTATAGCCATTGAGACCATAATTTGGTACTGTATATAACTTTATATAACCAAGATCAGTGTTAAGCAACAATAAAAATATACCGGTATATGAGAGTGTGACCCAACTATTTTTCTGCAATATCTTATAGATTTTTATGTAAATAATATAATTTTTTGTTAATTTATATTTTTGTTTTATATTTTTGTGTAATGAATATTGTTATTAAATAACAATATTTTCTCTTTTAATTATTTTAAATTTAAATAATTTTCTAATTATTAGGACATTTCGATACCTTTACTTAGCATTAGACGAAACATTATTATTATTCATATTTAAGGCATATATCAAATTATAATTATTATCCATTAATAAATAATTTAAATTATTAATGAA
>JAQIYF010000256.1:0-11601 GCA_034700865.1 Oribatida sp. Gr-Ori-00025
ATTTTTAAACAAAAAAAAATAAATTATTAAAATTACAACTATTTTTGTGTGAATTATTTCCTGTAAATGATAAAAAAAATGATTTAAATTAATTACAAGAGATCTATAACATTAAGTAAACTGAAAATTCTATTTAAAAAAGTATTTAATACAGAAAAATATTTATTCGGTAAATATATAGAGAATAGAATGGAAAATAAAACTAAAACTAAAGTCTGAACTAATATAATATACAATAAATAGATATTAATAGAAGTGCTTCTAATGGTTGAATGTATGCATTTTCTGGTATATTCTGCGCTAACTATTAATTGAGCTCTATTTGAGAAGTGAATTAAATGAAAATTTATTGCATTTATTGCCAGGTGTTATGACAGATGAATTGTGACCTCGATATGGCTTTTTCACTAATTCTCTAAACCATTACCTGTTATGTAAACTTTTTTTTTCGTTGAATGATAATTAAAATTCATTTAAAACAAAGAAAAATGATTTCAATTTACAGAATATTATTCAATTGATTTCTGATTTTATACTAATTGTCGGCCGAATAAGACTTTTTAATTAATAAATTAGATTAAAGAATAAGAATTATAATAACGGAAGGAATGACTCATTATATGGATTATACAATAGAGTGAGTGATAGAGAGAGGAACCGATAGAATGATAAGAGATGTCACAAAACATACATTTATTCATCAAATAAAATATTATGAGAAAAGCTGCGAACATGTGGTAAAAAAGAGTAATTATTTGACAGCACAGGTCGGACCACATATACCACATATGGCCAGCTTTTATTAGATTGGCTTCAATAGGCTTTCCTATGCATCACGTGGTCCACAGAATCACTTGTTCTTTGGATGTAATATTCATTAACAATACGGGTTCTGTCGGTTCTGTTCTGATCTGTTCTCCTCTCTGGCAGACAAATGATTGCTTTGTTTTAATTGAATCGATGCGGGCCTTAGAGAGAGACTCAACACTATCTAACATAACCAACAGAAATGCACACCAAAGCCAACGGTGCACTACAACTAACAGTTCATTGCTTTCCATTTGCTATAAGTTGTGGTCTCTCTCCCAATGGCTTAGAGCAGAGCACAGGTAAGTCTTTCGCTTATTCTCAGCTAATATTAAATTCAATCTAATGTTCCAAAGAGTTGGAACAAAATCTCTTTTTTTTGGACTTTTATCTGAACTAATTGTGCGCTTCTTTATTGTGACCGTTATAATGGGCGTAAATGTGTTGAGACATACGCTCATTATATCGTGCACTGCAAAGGACTGCCACCAAAACCACGATTCCTATCAAACTATTATAGAGAATATCCGACTAAACGGGCGGTCATTTCGTTGTCTAACTCTCGAAACGGATCCCAATATTGTAATGAAAGGTGAGTTTTTGAAATATTTGTTTCCTCTGAACTCATGAATTCAGCGCCAAATAGCGCACCGGTATCTGAAAGTATCTGAAACACAGTTTTGAAAAAGAGTACAAATATATAGACAAATAAAAAAATTCTTTGCGTTTAAAATTTCAATGAAATATTCAAATACGAGAATAGAATAGGAATTGTTATAACGAATAGTCGAACAAAACATTTGTTTGTTTTCCACAATTACAGGTGAATTAATAGATGTTTCGGTTCTGGCATATCGTAGAGCACATACAGTAAGGCACCAGAAAATGTTGTATTCCATTGAATTCAGTGCAAAGACTGCTTATTATCAGTGCTTTCATGTCATGCAATGGTATTCTGTTTGGAGTTATCTATAAATTAAGCGAATATACAGTACTGTTGTCTACATATAAGAGATAGTGATATCGTCTGAGAATGACCTCTCTCTCACTTGACTGCCTAATCAGTAATCACTTCCAATGCTAACTAACTTTAGGCTCAATTTGTTTTGCAGTTATGAAACTAATTGAAACTTTTCACTAAAAGCCATAATTAACAAAAAAAAGAAATCACAGATTAATAACTTTAATATTAGATTAAATGATGCGATAAAAGCAAAACAAATCAGAAATTACATAAATTTTTATACCATTTAGTCTGCAGTGAAATCTGAAACCAATGGTTTATAATTCTGTTTGACTCCTATCTGGCGTTCACTGTATTATACGGTATATAATAGTGTATATAATAGAGTAATAATTAGTTGTTATCTCCAGTAGACTAATCGAAACGAACTTTTTATTCAATGGGTTCTCTATATTCTAAACTAATTTTAATAGAAGACAAAGCATTAGAGGAGTACTTGATTTTGTGTTATATTTTGTTCAGCGATTAAACAGTGAAAATAAATTGTTTAATAAGTGTTTTAATAATGTGGTAACAAAAACAGGTGAAAACATAACCAATAAATTCAATATTAAAAATTCAACGACTTATGCCTTATTGGCGTATATTTGCAATGCTATCAGAATCGGATGTGAGACTCAATACGCCGTCCAATCAAATGTTAGCTAAATAACAGATAGTGTTCACCATTTAGTTAGGCATAGAATGAGATTTACTGAAACACTCATCATTACAGCGCTCAATAAGTAACAGGTGTATAGATATATGCCTTCCTAACACATCCCATACCTATTGACTACCACTAAATCGATGGCAGCACCCGATCAGCAAATGCAGACCAACTTAAGTAAACACATCATAACTACATAAACCACTGTTAGACCAGAGCCGCACAACTGCCAACCACTCGCCTCTTGTGCTCCTGTGCTCCGGGTAAGTCTACATTTCTGTTCTAACATATATTCTTCACTTTCTGTGCTCTTAAGTTACCAATATTTCAATTATTAGTCAATGTTTTATTACAATTAATTTGTGACCAATTTATGTATTTTTTATACTTTTTCCAAAATTATTTTTAATACTAATCTCTATTTTATTATCGATTTATAATGAATAGTAATTTTGGTTTTGTGTTGAATGGCTTGCGATTCACTCCTCTCTCTATATATTTAGAACTTTTCAAAAGTTTTCAACAAAACGTTAGTTCAAAGTCTAAACATAATCTCATTGAATAAAAAAATAATTGCTTTTTAATTGATTTTAAAAATTAATAAATTTCGTTGAAATCTATATATATTTCCCAAATCTGGTTCTTTTTTTTATCATTGAAAGGGTTAGTGAATACGACACCAGTAGTACCTTCTGTGCAATACTAACCAATGTATTGGATATCCGATTACTCCATAACATAATAGTTAGCCTTTTCAAGAGATATGCAATTCTTGAGGAATTGCTTTCCCAGTCAAAGGCCATCCAAATGAATGTAATATTTGCTGTTCAGTGATATCTGGAGTGGGATTTCCAGTGAGACGTCTATACCTTTTGGTCACTTCCTTTGGTAAGGTTTCATCTGCACTGATGTCTATTTGATGGCCGATAGGATGAGAACTAAATTGAGACAAAGCCAGCACTTGTTGTTCAAAGTGCGAGTGCGAGTATGGGTTCTCTGGGCTTAGTGTCAGTGCTTTTGAAAAAGTTTTGATTAAAACAGTATTTCAATACAAGTATTATTCAGTACTCTCTGTCTCTACAGTATTTGCGGAGAGTATTGAATGAATGACTGAAATATTTGAAAACTATTTAGCGATAAAACTATTTAATGGCAATAACTTTGGTCGGGATGTCATTAGTCTGTCATAGATGTGCACAAACTCTCTACACATCAAACATTCAATTTTTTTTACATTTCATATCATTTTTGCAGAGTTTCCGTCCGAAACTCATTCGTGCGATTCCTATAACTACTCGTCCAATACCTAAATGAATGCAAAATTTATGTAATTTTTGTTAACAATTAATTTCAAAAATTAAATCTGTTTTACATTATTTTCTAAATTTGCAATTACTATAAACTAATTTCAAATAACTTTTTCCGTTATATTAATTGATTTATAGATAAATAGCAATATTGAGAAAAATTCCATCTGTTCTGACAATTGGGACTCAGCTTTGAATCGTCTTCAGAATCAAACAAAACGATAAGATATTCCTAGAGTTATAACAAATGAGACTTTTGTCGGAATATTATTACATTTGTGTTCTTCACTCCAAACCCATATCAACACAAAATAAAGTTTAATTAATTATTGCGAAAAATGTGGACATTTTTTAAAAAGCGATAACTCTTTAAGTCCTGTCCAGTCCTCTAAGTAGTAGTGCCGCAGGTAATGTGAATTAAGGCCTTACCTGCACACAACTGCTTAACAGACTGAGCTCACGGACTCTCATCAAACTACCAGAACATTAAGCACTGGTATGTCATTTATATAGCATTTCTATTAAATTAATGGTTGTTCGCACCGGTGTTTTCTCATTTCCAGCCCAGACTGCAATGTCTGTATAACTGTATATCACTTTAGATAAGTATTGATCTGTTAATTGGAATGATTAGAGAAATATAAATAGATTCTACGAAAAGGAACTCTATTTGACTACCGGTTCATTTAACCAATAGTTCTATCGATATATATAATACTACAGTTATATAACATATAATTTATATTTATATACATTTACTGTAAGAAACCAATGAATAAATAAAATAAAAATCAATTTTTTGTTTTGTTTTTAATACAATTGTTTTTATTTAAAATTAAATAATAAAATGAAAAACAAAATAAAACTTAACGAAAAATAAGAAAAAAACTTAAAGTCATTAGAAGTTATATATATTTCACTCAATTTATATAATAATATATTATTCATAAGAATTGTATATTCAATAATCGATTGGATTTCTCAGAAAAAAAATTCATAACTTTAATGAATGAGGACTTAGAATGTAATGCAATAATGATTTGCTTTCAATATATGCATTGAAAACATATTTATTCAATAGATTTTAGAAAATTCCGTTGAGTTGACAAATATTGGAAAATGAGCGGCGAATATGTGTCCGGTATTAGAGTTTTTGAATTGAAATTTACTTTAAATAATAAACTTTGGGCTCATTTTTAATATTCGTTTGATTTTTCAATTCAATATGTATTGAATATAACAAAAAAAGAGTCAAATTATGTCGAGATTTACATAATTTTATGAAAAATGAAGGCAAGAATTGTTTGCAAGGCTTTAGTCAATCAATTAGACCATAAGATGCAAAAAACGGTCGAATTTTCACAAAAACTACTTTAGATTTTGGATTGAAATGTGAATTGTTATCAGAATTGGAATGAAAGTCATAATAATTATGAAACGATTTCTTCGCATAAATTCCAAACAATTGTACAATAATTTAGTTTTTCGTTTCTGTCGATTAGTTTAAGTAAAATAAATCCTGTTTTTTGTGTCCGAATTAGAGTTAATATATTTAGTGGTTTTCATATCACAGTTGAAAAGTAGCGCTCATTCAGTGGATAACACTTAACGGTAGGCCAACCCCTAAGCCTAAGACTCAGTGGTCTGTAGTTTGTGGTGAAGAGACAACGACTTGTACTACAAAACCCGTCTGGAGTTTCACGTCTTCGATACGAAGTTTGTCACTCAATAGTCTTCCACCAAAAAACCACCTGAAATGCAGATCAGTTGCAGTGATCTTAAGATTGCATACAATTAGTTAACAATTGAATACCTTTGTCGGGAGGGCTCGACATTCTCTAAGAGCGCCAACTTTTTCTTAGCACTTAAAACAGTCTCTTTTGACAGAACAGCCATTTTTATATCATTACACGACGGACTGATCCGGAACTTCACAAACATTTCTTCACCGCCAGCAGTGGCACCGATTGGCTCACTTTCAGGCGATGGCGACTCCGAATCACTGCTCTCTTCTATCAAATTGATGGGTGCGCTCAAGCAATAGATGGGAAGTTGGTATCGATTCCCCAATTCATCGTAACAGTCGAGTAGTGTTCCTATCATTCAATTTACATAACAATTAGCACTTAATTAATGAGATAATGAGCTAAAAGAAGACAAACCGTTAGGCAATGAAATGTTGGCGCCATCGATGATGGCCTGCGCTAAAGGATAGTCATTACTCTCAGCAGCAAAAGCGGCCGCTTTAAGCGCATCCCAGATCTCTTTGCGTCCCTTTCGGTCACAAGAATGCAATAAAAACATTAAAAATATGTTTCATTTAAATGCCTGAATACGGGAATCATTACCTCAAAAGCGGGGGCCGTATCCCAGAACTCATCCCTTTTGCTGCGCAGCTGTCCGTCAGTGAGGGGAACGTCACTAACGATAAGAGATTCAGATTTTAATGATAATTGTTATAAGAATTACAACTATTAATGAGTTTTAAAGATTGAAATAATGCATAAGAATGTGATGAATGGTAGGTATGGGTAGGAAAGGGTATGATTAGAGACCTCTTCCACTTAAGCTTTTCGTGTTTCAACGGCTGATTCTTTCCGATCGATACTAAAAACAGTTGTGAAATAAGGTATTCATTAATGAAAATAAATGTAAAAATAAATAAAATATTTTAATTAAACGATTGAATGAATGCATAAAATGGTGTTTAATATTGTCTACCATTTGGATGAATATTACTATTCTGTGAATCACCACTCGATGGACGACTTCTTCGCGATCCCAGACATCCACCCATTGAAACAGTGGATTAAAACCACGAATTAATTAATATTATAACCAATTGTTTGCTATAAATGATAAAATGAAAGTCATTTCTGACATTTAAAGCCTAAATCAAATGATTTTATCGTTTTATTATTCAATTGAAACACAAAACTAATAAATAAAATAAATATTCCTTTGATTTAAAGCCCAACAAAACAGCTGACAATCCACTCATCAGAGTAGAGGTCAACGCAAACGCATTTCACATCCGATCACTGGATTCACTACTTTCTCAACACCTTTTCACTCAATTAAATGCAATTCAATTAATAATTCAGTTATATTAGGATTAAATAGCATTCATAGCAATGGATTTGAATGTTTGCGGTTTAGATATAAACTTAATTACATTTAATAAGCGATTAGTTGTCTGCAAAGCCGTTAACACCTCTTAAGTGAACACTATTTTAGAGGTTATTATCTAATGTGAGAATTATTATGAAATGAAGTGCTTTTCGCCTCTTCTTAACGACCGGTAAATAAGACTAACTTTTGGCCACTTTTTTCACGTTTGCCTTCATTTTCAATAGAAATTAATTAATCGTTAAATCAATTGATTGTTGGCTTTAAATATGTTTCGTTCAGCGCTTAAACTGAAGATTATTTCGGTATTCAATGATTTGTAAACAAGTTTTTTCCGCTAAAATGTTAAATAAATTAATGAATTTTTGTTCAGAATATATCAAAACATAATCGAAATCAAAGTCTTCGCTCGTATTCAACGACTGGCGACAAAAGGTTTGATTTTTTTTTGTTAATTTGGTTACACTTTTCATTCAAATTCTCGTTTCATTTGTTTTGAATTTTAGATTTGTTTGAAATTAATTGATAATTAAGTTTTCAAAAGTGTTTTATTTCTATTCCAATAGCAGTTCAGCGAAAATCGGTTTAATAGTGGGCTCTTCGGTCGTCGTCTTGAGTGGTCTGACTATAGGTTACGCCAAATATGACACAAATTTCCGGAAAAGTCTGGAAAATTCGGTCCCATTTTCAGACCGTTTACTAAATTCAGTTTTGGGTCCATTGAATCCAAACAAGGATTTAATTAAAACTATTAGTGACTCAAAGGATAATTTCAAGCGAGGAGTCGAAGGAATCGATAGTTTCATGAATAAGAAAAATGAGAGAAAAGAATCGGTGAAACAAAACAATAGTAAAACCAATCCATTGAGTGATGACAACAAGAAATCAGACAAATGTAATGATAATTTAGAACCTCTACAGCAAACGAATTCTACTAAAATAGAAACGGAAGGCACTCCCGGAACCGATTCAAAACCGCCTGAACAGGAGAAAAAGGATGAGAACTTTGACTTTTTATCTGATGATTCACTCCTTGATGTCGATGTAATGGTTGCCAGAGAGGCGCTGATCGACCAATTGATGGATATTCTGCCCTCAGATGACGAGAAATTAAAAGAACTCCAAAAGAGATCCAATGATATTGAGTTAGAATATCAACGAAAGGTATTATTATTATTATTATTATTATTACTGTTGAGTCGAATCTGTTTTGACTTTTATTAAACTAAACTTTATTTTCAAAGATTTCTAAATTGGAGGATAAGTTTGAAAGAGAACTGCAAAACCAATTGAAGCGACAATTGGCTGCTTTTAATGAGCACTTAGAGGACCAGATGTCGAACTTAAAGACACATTTGAACCGCAGTTATGATAACGCTTTGGAAGAAAAGTTATTGGAAGAGAAGAACAGATTTCAGTCACAACTCTCTAACTCTTTCTATAGATTACAAGTTCTCGAAGATCTTCTCAAAGGTTTGAGATTTTAATTTTAATCAAAATTGTGATTTAAATAACGTTTTATTCATTTATTGTTTAATAGCCAGAGAATTGTTGGATAAAGAACAGCATTCGGTGAGAGAGGTCTGGGTTTTATGTCAGGCCCTGAGGGAAGCACTACATCACAAGCCATCGATGGCTGAGAGCCCGTCGCCAATACATTTGAAAGAAGAGTTGTCTTCCGTTCAGTTAATTCTAAATAAAACTTCACTCAACGACAAACCCATCATTCGTTCAGCTCTTGAAAGCATACCTAAAGAAGTGGTGGAAAATGGCGTTTATAGTGAAGAAGATTTGGTCAGAAGATTCAAAACAGTGGATAAATATTGTAAAAAAGTGGCACTAATTGGAGACGAAGGCGGAAGTCTTTACCTCTATTTCCTGTCTTATCTTCAATCACTCCTATTGTTCAGAGACTCAAAGATACCGAAAGAGGAATTAGAAGACCAAGAAGTGGATCCATCGAAATGGGATACCTTTGATATACTAACGCGAGTCAGTCATTGTCTCAATAATAATAATTTAGAAATGGCTCTGAAATATGCAAATCAGTTGAGAGGCGAACCCAGAAATGTGGCCAAAGATTGGATTCGCGACACCCGAACACATCTGGAAGTGAAACAAGCGGTCACTCTATTGCAGACCGAAGCCGACGCTATTAATGTCCAGATTATTAATTAATATTAAAAACTTAATTATTATTATATAATAATTATATAATTAATTAAATTATTTTAAGCGAAGTTCCAAATGAATCCACATTTTGTTATTTTAGAAGAAATATTGAAATTCAATGCATTCTATTGTGGAATGCATTCAAATCGTTGTTTAAAATAAATGATAAATTAGTTTCTAATTCACAAAATTTAGATTAAAATAAATTAATTTTAAAAAAATAATGATTTAATTCAATGTCTTTTCACAACAACTGATTTGACAATTCAGTCATTATTACTGATCTGTTCGAGAAGTTCTTCATATTTTGAATGTTCAAAGTCTGCCGATTCAGAGCTTCTGAAGTAGTTTTCAATGAGTTGTTCGGCAGTCATATCATTCAAATAATAACCGTTCGCTCGATCGCAGTTCTGAAGCACTCGAACCACTGTTTTGGCGTTATTGATGTCCAGAGGAATAAATGAAAGCAAACTATAGTCTTCTATAACACCGGCCAAAGCGTGGGTCAGTTTCTTATATTTGGCGAGAAAGGGGTCGTCACTTATTTTGTCGACCAAATAGTTGAGGTCCTGAACCTCGCAATAGTAGTCGAGCCCAAAGTCAGTCTTTCCGTACTTTTCCATTAAATCTACTTTTGATAAGACATTGATTTGAGGCATCTCTAAGCGGATCATCGATTGAAGACAATTGAGAGCAACGGATATAAACTTTGAGGACTCGTTAGAGTAATGCGAATCAACGATATTGACGGCCACTAACCGCAGGTCAAGACTTACTGCCGGGTTATCACTGCTTTCGGCCTTTGGTTTAGACATTGCATTCAATTTGTTTAAAACACTTTTGAGAGACTCGTTGTTAGTGTAGAGCTCTATCTGTCCGGGACTGTCGATCACCACATAAACCAATGACTTCTTCTCCTCATTGGCCACACTTTCACTTTCACTTTGAATCGCTTTTTGTAATTCACTCGAAAGCCAATCAAAGTTTGTGTCCAAGAAATCAATGCAATAAAGAAGAGCTCCGTTTGGACCCAAATTCATGGTTTCCATCACTTCTGACACTGAAATCAGTTTCGAGATGTCGACCGACGGCTCATAAGGCAGGACATCATTGGCCGGATCTATGTTAACGATGACCACTCGACGGCCCAAACGGCGTAATAGATCTGCTATAACCTGACAGTATGTGGTCTTTCCGGACCCGGCGGGTCCTATAACTAATTGACCGAAAACTGGATTCAAATTCATTGTCTTTCAAAACATTTGCAAACTTTGTGTCGATTTTGCGCATTCAGTCATCAGATGAGTCATGACTTTAGGACCCATTTGTTTCCCATTACATAATAGAGTCATAGCATAGAAATGGACTAAAAATTGTTTCAAAATATTTGTTTATATTATGATTGGCTTTAAAATCAAAACAAATTAAAGGTTTAAATGAAATGCCAATGAATTGAAATGATTTAGTGATTAATACAAATATGTCTTAAGGTATGGGCGCCTCCCAGTCACGTGATTTCGATACCTCACAACTCAACTCTTTCTGGACTGTTATCGGGTTATCCCACGACCCGATCAACACATTTGTTGGTAATTATCGTTAATTTGTTGATGAATAGACGTGTTTATCATCTAATGTCTTGATTGTATTCCTCCAGAGATGTGGTATCACGTCTTCTTGTGGTCTCTATTCTCTTCGATAATAATACATATATTCGCGTCGAGTATTGCTTTTGGATCTCTCCGTCGGCACAAAACCCTTAGGTTTGCGCCAATCCTTCTCTTAATTTCGGGAATAATCACTCCATTGACCGCATACTCGATAACGTCGGCCGCAGTGGCCGGTGTCCACAGAGCGGCCAGTTTTCAGATGTATCCGCTCTATGCTATGTTCTGGGGTTGCGGTCAAACTCTGGTCACTCTTGTCTTCTCGTTTACCCGAGTTTTGGCCACACTTTAGGTCTTTTAGTGAAATGTTTTTTTATAATAAATATTTTTTGTTATTATTTTTAATATTTGTTTAGAATTGAGATTATATTTCAATAAAAAATATATTTTAATATACGAACCGATCGATTAAAAAATGATTTAATTTTCTACAGAATTCAAAGAATATCATAAAAACCAATCAATGCATTGGTGTTTAGATCAGATTTCAAATGAAATAATTTAATAAAAAATTGTGTAAATGGACCCAAAAGTTGATTTAAATATATAATTGCGAAAATAAATCTTTTTTCTCATTATACTTGAAAATTATATTTTGTTCTAATTTTTGATTTGGAATAAAGTTTTTATTTTACAGAATTCTGATAATATATGATTATATAAACAAAGGTCAGAAGTGAGAGGTCAGAGGTGAGAGGTCAGAGGTCAGAGGCCCCGTCGGCTCCACTTCAACAATACTACTAATAGAAAACAGTAGTTAATTATAGATAAAACAAATATATTTTGAATGAAAGGAACGCCTGTTTTGTCCCAAAATAGTATTAAATTCTATTCTTTAATGACTTT
>JAQIYF010000257.1:0-11596 GCA_034700865.1 Oribatida sp. Gr-Ori-00025
AAAAAATTTCCCTCAAATTAATACATAATTTAAATTTAAAAATAGTTTTTATAATTATAAACAGATTCAGTGTATAATAGAGTCGTTATATTAAACTAATTTGAAATGCAATCAAAACTGAGTAAAAAAAGGGGGAAAAAGTTTTTATTGTTTGGCAATCGAATGAATTTCCAATTGTTTTTATAACTGAATTCCAACCCATTTAAGGCTCATTTGGTTGAACACTGGATAAGCGTCTGATGTGTTGTTAGGTCTCTTCATCACTTCCGGGTACTCTCCACCCGGAATTCCTGCCGACTTCGTACAGATTATCGATGGCTTCTTCTATACACTTGAGTGCTTTCAGTTCCAAATACTTCTTATAGAGATGGAGAGCTGTCTTCGCGTCTTCAACCGAATCGTGTGTTTCTGATTGAATGTTGATGTCTAGGAAATGCCAGGCCAGGAACCGGAGGGAAACCATTCGCTTGAAATTTGGTGATTGGAAGAGGAGAACGGTGTCGATCACCTGTTCCTGTGGTACCACTAAATTAATAACTCGGAAATCATTTCTGAGTCCGTGTCCGACAAATATAACTCCGATGTCGACCAGAAAACGCAGTTTAATATAAGTTGACTTTAAAGTTGTCAAATGCTTAGAAGAGACCCCGACTTCCAGATCCCCCGGTTGTATACCTGAGAACTTAGTCATATAGTCCGCCACCTGATCCTGAGTCGCGATATAGTCGTCAATAAATGTCTGGTTTTCAAGCGCTCCGAAGCCACGAACACATGAGATACGCGCCACTGATTTCTGTGACGGTCTGATTGTGGTTCGGGTGCCGTCGGCTCTCAATTCGGTCTCTTCCTGATTAAGTGTAACAAACTCTGCATCCATGGCAACAATGTCTCCCTTTTTAGGCATTTCATCTGATTGTAGTGGAGTGAAGGAAATGGATCCGTGACGGGCTTTGGTCGCCAAACAAATATCTTCACCGAAAACATCACTTGTGATCGCAGTCTTCATTTGCATCAGATTTTGGTGCAAATCATTCAAATCTTTTCTGACATAAAGCAAAATCGACGGCACTTTCCATAAGAGATCATTAGAAACGACTTCTTCAACAGAAATCGGATTAATTGAGTAGTGATTGAAAAGAAACCAATCGTTTAGATAGGAATCAGTGGCAGATCTGCGTTCGAAATATGTTTTGTCGACTTTGATGGCACTGATTATGTTTCCAATATTCGCCTCATTCTTCTTAAGCACAGAAGTGACTGACATTAGCTCATAGACAACATACCCATCGCTGTCGATATGACCCGTTTTAATGTCTAGATTTCCGTTTTCACTGATGGCTGTACTAAAAGACAATGGAATCCACGAAACGATATCATCATTCGATTCTTTATTCTTCTCGTGAGTGAATTTACAATCATTTCGATTGCAATTATTGCCATAACGACAGGCCTTCTTCGGAGTCGGCATTTCCTGCAAATAATTATTGGCTTTGTCTCCATTAGACATACTATCGATTTGGTTCCTCCAGAAACGGATGGCCTGTTCGCTATCCAAACCCGTATTAATGGCCAGAATGTCTGGAATGGCTTTCGCTTCACGTTTTTCAATCACGTGTTGATATTTAGAACAATTTTCACAATAGGTTTGAATCGTCTGTTCCGTCAAAACACTGTGTTTTAGAAGATCGACAAATGAAGTGCACTTAACCGACTCGTTTGGATAGTTGAGAGTTATTGGGAACGACTTGTGGGGCTGTTCCCACTTGTGATCACATTTGCATTGATAGCACCGCAATAGAGACAAACAGAAGAGATCACTAATAAAAGACTTTTCAGTTGTTCTATGATTTTCATCATTAGTGTCAAAGACATCGTTGAGTCCTTTGGAGGCCTCGGAGTCTAATTGGCTTAATATGAATCGAAGCCATTGTTGGGAAAGCTTTGAGTAATTGATTTGTTTTCTCATTGTCTCCTCGTCTGGAAATATTAGGTTTAGAGCCGACGCCTCAGGCATTGTGCGGAACGCTCGCAAAAAATTATTGGCCTGACAGGGGGTCTGCTTTGGGGCCATATCTAACATATGGAACAGAAAACCCAATTCACATACCAAACAGTATTCCTTTTTGCAGACGTGACCCATAATACCGGTGCGAAGCGGAGGTATGAAATACAGCGATAGAATCATATTATTAGAGTATGAGTTGGGAAGTGTTGAGTCCAGTCCAGTGAATGGCGAGTGGTTATAGCGGCCGAAGTCGTATTCATCCTTTTCCATTCTGTCATAGTTAGGCTCCAAGAAGTAGTACCGCTGAGGGATTTCATTCGCTTCTGGACTGTCTGTGCGATAGAAAAACATAAGTTTATATAAAACTCACAACTATTTGAAAACCAACTTCTTTTGGAGTTTTGTGTCGATTCAGTCATTGAGGCGCAGACGTTGAGACCCTTTCCCTGGTTTGGTGCGTAACCAATAGGGCCTACCATTCGCATTGAGCGTAGAATTTCTGCATCTATTGGTGGTGTCGGACGATATGTTTTGCGACACATTTCTGGCGACATATCTGACAGGAGTTTCTCAGTGACGGCAAAGTAGGGAAAGGGAGAGATTTCTGATACTGGAGTGTATAAATCGGTGATTGGCGTCGAACGGATCGGCTCTATTGGGTCCGCAAACTCTGTTGGCTTACTATTCATATTAAAGTTGACATCATTGCAGGCGCCGTACAAATAGATAAAGTTATGGTCGTCTCCAAAAGCAAATGCCTGACCCGTAGCGGACACATCAAAGGTGGTAATGGAGGCACCAGAAGGTGGCAGTTCTACGCTATGTATAGACCGTTGTGCGTATGGATCAGTGATGTCTAGTATCTGGAATTGACCCGTTTGGGAGACAACACAACATTTTGCCGCAAATTTCGGCAAAAACTTGACTAAATATGGAGAGAAGTTGGGCATCGAAACGGGTGCCACGGCTTTCATCTGTCGTAAGTCATAGACCATAAGGAACTGATCGGCGATATAATTGCCGAGTCTTTCAGAGAACCCGCAAGTAATCAAATAATTGCCGCAAACGTCAAATGAAGACAACATTGAATGCGATTGAAATTCTCGCTGAATATTAAGTGAATTCGTGTCCCGAAGTGTTAGCTGTGTTTGGATTCAAATTAATTAGATTTCAGACAATATATCAGAACTGAGAACAAGAAATAAAACATTTAAACAATAGTTGGCTTTGAAAACAACATTTCCATTAAAATGTGATTACCTTTCCGTTAGGATCGGCCAAACAGACAAACCTCGGGTGTTGTTTCATAATAACAGATCCGTTCTCATCGATGTCCGTCACTCTCACGTGTTTGACCCGTTCGATGTCCAACTCAATCATCTTCTCCTGATGTCCGGCCAATAGGAGGAGACCCGACGGTAAAAGAGTCATACATTGCATGTCTCGCATCAATAGCTCTGACTTGTGATTGAAAACCGTAAGACCGCGTCGTTTGGACAGTCGTAGTGAGTCTTTGGTCAGCGCCAGAACACCCGACGGATGGGTTAAGACATCTCTGATATCATTCATGTGATTCACGTGAAAAGACGTGTATTTGTCCAAAGCGTACGAATAATAAGACGTTAAATGACCTGAAATGTTGGCCATCCATAGGAGCTCTTCGTGTAAGTCAAAGGTCACACACGAGACACCCGTTTGGCGATCGGCGCCGATATTGGACCCGATGTCCGCAACACATGAATTCAATAACGAATATTCCATTGGATTCACTGATTCTTCTGCTTTTGGATCAACTAATATATCACAGAATATCTTCTGATTGTTATTACTTTTAAATCAATTAAAACGTTATTTAATAAATAGTTTATTGTCTTTCATATGGTTTACAATATAAGCAGTCATTCACTCATAACGTAACCGATTGGGGGCTAAGAGTACAACAAAATTACTAAACTTTTACATTATATTCAACTCTATTCCTAAATAAATCTGGAATTTTATTAATTAATAATTAAATTAATTATTTTAGTTTTTTTATTTAAAAATGTTTTAATATTTTTACATAATTTAGATTCAAAACAATAGTAAACATAGAGAAGCAGATCATTAATTCACTTGCGCTCCCATTCCTTATTTAAATGGGATTTTATGGGATTAGACATTAATTAGTCGTTTATATTATATGATAATTAGGATTACATTATAACAGAATAATCATTATTTTAATTAATTCATTAAAAAAAATTTAAAATTAAATCAAAAGAATTTTTTTGTTTTAATTATTTTTAGTTCGCTTTCGTGTTCGCAAAGCGATCGACCCTTCATTTGAATTCTCATTTCCTTTCATTTTTTTGCTTTTTTCTACTTTTTGTTTAGTTTTTTCACTTTTTTCTACTTTTTCTTTAGTTTTTTCACTTTTTTCTACTTTTTCTTTAGTTTTTTCACTTTTTTCTACTTTTTCTTTAGTTTTACTTTCTTTTTGCTGTCTTTCACTATCGTTCGGCACTTCTGTCACTTCGAGTAATCTTTTCTTAGGTCGTCCTTCAAACTGACCGTCAGTTGTCTTGTCCTCTGATTTATCGCATTTATCAACAATTGATTTCTTATCGAGTAATGACATGTGTGTTACCGAAGATAACATTTTTTTGGCATTTTTTGCTTTTACTTTATAATTATTCAAATTCGGAGCAATTCTTCTTAAGTACCGCTCTTTTAATGACTGCCAACTTCTGACACATTTTTTCTCAGAGCTCTTCTTATTTCTGTTCTTGTCTTTGAGTTCGTCTTCCATTTTAGTCCAAAATTGTTTTCCATTCACTAATTCAAAGCCATTATTACTAATAATATATGAAATAATAGTCATGTCTTCCTCTTCGGTATAACCATTAACTCCCGATCTATTGATGGTTCTATTGGCGGACATATCCCTCTCAGCATAAAAATACTGTTTAAGGATTTCATTCTGTGATTGAGTGATTCCATAGCTATCAATGTTTGGCATTATATGTCTTCTAAACCTCTCTTTCATTGACTGCCAGGTCCGGCCCTCACAGATCTTCTTCCTCTCCATGTCGTCCCAAAACATATTACCCTTTAGTTCATCAAATCGTTTAGATTTTAGCACAAAATTCAGAATCGCTTCGTCTTCAGTCAGATTATAGAGTGAACTCTGTTTTTGTTTTATTGAAAACTTTTTGCTTTTCAATGAATTTCTTTCGAAAGCTTTCTTAGCATTTAATCTCTTGTTATTCAGTGATTGAATGTTGTCTTCAGTAGTGCTCTCATCACTACCTTCTGATGAGATATCACTGACTTTGTAACCAATTTCTCGAGAATCAGTTCTTTTATTGAGTTTCTCTTCGTTTGACTTTTTAATAATTTTTATCCCAAAAGTTGGTTTCGATTTATTTGTGTTCTGGTCTTCGGTTCCAGTCTTTGATTTTTTCAGTGCTTCTGTGATTCGGTGCAGGTTTTCAGGAGTAGTCGTCTCTTCTCTCTGTTTAATGAATTCTAAATAAGAATTGAAATTATTTTTATTCTTTTCTTCGGTTTTCTTCTGATATAAAAAATTCTTTTTCTTCGGACGGAAATACTTTGAAGTCTCCACGTCTTCATCAAAATCTAAATCACTGTCTGATGTCATCTCTTCGACCGCCGATTCTTCGTTTGGTTCCATGATTTCGGATTCAGTATTAACATTGTCTTCAATTTCTGTTTCCTCTGATTGTGAATTAGCTTTTGGTTCATCAGCCGAGGGATCGGTTGCAACAGAATTGCAATTATTATCAAAATTTTGTTTATTTTTTGAATATTTAATAAAACTTTGTTTATAAGACTCATCGATGGAATAGTTGTCAATATTGGGTAAAATGTGATCAAAAAAATGTTTTTCAATAAAATCTGTGCTCTTATCGAAACAAAATCCACTTTCGGCCACTTTTTTCCATAATTTAGTTCCAGTAATGTCTGCGAAAGCCTTCCTTTGGATAATGAACTCAAGAATTTTCAGATCTGTTTCACTCGAAATATCGGTTTCATTGGTATTGGGCTCACAATCACTCACTTTCGACTGCACTGCAGTTGAATCTAACGGTTGGTCTTCCTCTTCATCGCAATCAGTGGTCTTATGGATAACAGTTGTTCTCTGGAGTCGATAATTATCCAAATCTAACAATTCGTTTGCTTTACAGGAGTCGTAAACGAATGTCAAATAATAGAGATTTACATCTGATTTATGGCAATCATTGGTCCGGGCGTTAAGTGTCACCAAATTTATGGTATCTTTTGAGTAATTGGTTGAAACCATTATTCCTCCGCCTCTTTCAATCAATTCCCGAACAGATCTTCTTTGGCGACAGTTTTTCATTGAAAACTTCAAACTTAATGACTCTTCCGAACGGTTTTCGGTAAATAAGATATCACTGAATCTTAAAGAAGAGATTTCAGTGTTTTCTTTGTCGAAGTCTATACTTCTGTCGCTCAACGAGTCATTCATTTGTTTAGCCATTCATTAGATTTATATTTTAATTAATTTTTAACTTTAAATTCAATTCAATTAATACTTGTTTTTAATTAAATGCAATGAAAATACAACTGAAATGCGATTTCAAAACCACTTGTTTTTGAATTTGTAAATAAATAACAGTTTAGAGCCATTCGTAAAAGACGTGCAAATATTTATTTATCGATAAATAAAATACTTCAGAGATTCCTATTGTGAAACATATTTTTATTGAATTTTATTTAGATTTTATAATACATTAAATGTTTAATTAATAAATTATATCATATTTTATAAATTGAATTAATTTTTATCTTTTTATGCTTTCATCTCAACTGAGGATTTCGTTGTATGCGTGAGAGCTCTCGTCTCTTAAGGCACTTAATGTTAAACAAAATTAGAGCCTATTTTGTAAAATAGTTTACAAATAATTATAAATTAAAAGCAAATAATTTGATTAATTCATACGATTTCCGACATATATAGGAATAATACAAACGACACAACAAATAAATAGATTTCAGTTGAAGTCATGTCTAAAGTTTTAATTTAGAACTCAATTCACTGTTTCGTTAAACAATTTATTTCTTAAGATAATTATTCTGTTTTTTAGTATAAATGAAATATTTTCAGTAAATTACAGAAAATTTGAAATTAATGTTCTTCTTCTAAAACTGAATAACATATAACATAAATATTTTAAACAAATAACTGAATACAGAATAACAAGAATTTTAAATTCAAGAATTCTGATAACCGCGCGATCAGTACTTAATTCTTACATTATTTCAAAGCATTGAAACAATTCTATTGTATAACGAATTTTTAAAAATTGAAATATTTTTGAAACGATTTAGATATCAATTGTTAATTCAAATTCAATTCTGATTTTTTTGAAATTCAATTCCTATTTCGACGAAAATGAATGGCATATCAGAAGTGAACAAAACCATTGAATCGCTCAATGATTCCAAAAATATACTAAAGATTAGAATTGTTTTCCACAAAAAGATTTATGACTTATCCTTAGAGTCGAGTAAAACGGTTTCACAACTCAAACAAGAGATTCATTCGTTGACATCAGTGGCGCCCGATTTGCAGAAACTGATACTCAAAGGGAAGGCTATCACCAAAAATGATGAGACAATAGCCAACTCTGGCATTAAAAACAACGACAAAATTCTTTTGGTCGGTTCGACAATCTTTGAGGTGAGCGCTGCCATCACACCAGTTGATCCAAAACAAGAGAAATCTAAAACTACTGAACCTGTCGATGGAATTCCTTTTTGTAAGCAAAGCAAGCACAAAAAGATTATCGATAAAGGAGTTCCAGAGGACGCAATGCCAGGTCTGGCCGAAGGCGATGAACCCTTGCCTCTGGAAGGGGTGAGAGGAATGGTTAACAAATACGGAAAGAAATGTCGAATGAGTTTCAAATTAGATATCGACGAGCTTTGGATCTGTTCTGAAGAGAAGACATCCAAATATAGCATTGAAAGCATTGAGAGCATTGAGGATCAGGTGATCGATGAACACGAAGAATATTGCATTGTTCTCATTGAAATGAGTTCTGGACTTCAGCTCTGGTTCTATTGGGTTCCCCAGCAGTACACCCGTGCCATCAGGAAAGCTATTCTTTGATATTAAACTTGAATTTTATTCATTCAATGCTTTTGAAATTTTGATTAAAAATGAGAATAAATTCAATTATTTACAAAATAATTTGTTTTTTATTATTTATTTAAAAGTTTACAATTATTGTCAATTATAGACAATTATTAGCAAAGATGTGCCGGAGTATAACTAAATACAAAACACAAAAAAAGATATGAGAAAATGTAATTCATTTACATATTTATATAAAAGTGGTTTAATTTTTTCAAATGAATGAACAGTTTATTTGTATTAAACAACAATTTATTTTACATTTTTTGAAAACATTTTACACAAATTTAGAGACTCTTAAGCCAGGGATGGGAAAGACATTCCAAAGCATTGGCTCTCTTTTTGGGATCGATTCTTAGCATTGGTGTCAAAAATTGTGCAAAACTTTGTGCTTCGGTATCATTCCATTCGTAAGAGTCAATCAATAGTTCTTCGATACTATACTGTTCTTTAGGTTTTGCGCGCAATAGTTGTCCACTTCTAGAAAAATATTTTTTAAAATACTTTCCTTTTCGGCAATTCTTTGGTATCGGACCCAAGAGTTCCATAATTGCCGCGAAATGATCTTCATTTCTGTTGTAGTGGTGGGTGTGATGCGGATCAAAGAGGAGGTCTCCGGTCGCCAATTCAAATGCCGTACAAGCGGTTGACCAAATGTCACTCGAAGTGTCATAGCCTGAACCCAATAGAACTTCAGGTGAACGGTATGGACGGGTCTGAATGGTTGAGCAATTGATTTGATGGCCATAAACAGCATTTCCTAAGTCTGCGATCTTTACTGAAATTTCACTCAAATCCTGATTTGTAGACAAATTTGTCAATCGATTCAAAAGTTTTCCAGAATTTTCAGATTTGATTGGATTTTGAGTTGAATTGTTGTGACAGAGGTTTGTCAGACCCGTTGAGATCAAACTAATGGGCAGTTGTTGTTCACCACAAACACCAATCATATCCAAGACCTCCGAATGCAAACTCTCGACTCTTTTCTTATCGATTGTTAACAAAATATTTTCGGGTTTGATATCCGTGTGAATGATCTGACACTTTGTGTGCAAATACACCAAACCCTCCAATATTTGTCTTAAAATACGTTTCAAACCTTCGGTTGGAATTCCCTTCTTATGGAAAGTAGTCATAAAGTTGAACAAAGAGTCGCCCAAAACCTCAAACACCAGACAAATGTGTTTTCCATTTTGTCCGACGATTTTAAAGTGATTGTAAAGACTGACCACTCTTTGAGCGAATGGATGGTTTGGATCTGTATTTCTGATGGTCTCCAAAAACTGGATCTCTTCGAGAGCCGACTCACAAAGTGATCGTTTGCTTTTAGATATTTTGATGGCCGCGTAGTCATTGTTTTTTGAGTCGGAGCACAACCAGACCGTTGAGAAGGCACCCCAACCCAACTTTCGGATCACAACATACCGGTCCTCACAGAATGTGTCACCAATTTGTACGAAATGATAGCCACCTTTTGTGTATTCATTTGCATTTTCCTGATCTTTCTCTTTGTCGTCCACTTTCTCCTCATTTACCACATCTTCTTTAACCTCCTGTTCCTCCACTTTGTCTTCAATAAATTGAGGACAACTCGAAGACATTTTTTGGCCAATTATATCACTTTTGAGGAAAACCAGTAAATATTGCTTTTAATTTGAAATTTAATTAACGAAATAATGACTTAAAGATTGAATTAATTGTTGAATCATTATTTGCAGAAAATTAGTTATTACTTCAAAAATCCTTATTAATTGAGTAATAAATGAATTAAATTTAGATTTTTAATACATTTTAATAAAAAATTTAATGATTTTAATAAACACTTGTTTATAATGTGATGTAATTCAAGGCATTGTCAGTTCACTAATACCGGTACTAAATAACAATATAAATGACCAAGCTCATTATGGGCACAGTTAGGTATAAAACAATTTTTAATATTAATTACATTTATATAAAATACTCTTTTTTAAAGAGACTATTCAACTGATTATCAAAGAAAAGAAATTAATACTAATATTATTTCCTATAAACACATTGACTTTCATTCAAATAATATTCAAAATATTTATTCTTTAGTGAAAAAAAAACTGTTCAATCATTTGATTGAAATAACTTTTATTTAATGTATGCTTACATTTAACTAATCTATGATTAATATGGCTTAAAATGCATTAGTAGGACATAAGTGGTTAATATACTGGAAATTATTGTATACCTTATATTCTAAGTTTAGAATCATTATAATGTTGACCAGTGATAAAGAAGCAAGGTTAAAATTGTGTATAAAATGTTTTATTCAATAATTATACAAAATATTGTATTACTTAGTCTCTGTTTTTTTTGTTGTAAATTACAACTTGTAATACAATTATATATTATTTTAATATTTTTTAATTAATTTTTGTCGAATTATTTAACAAATTATAGATATTATCGGATGAATCGACTTCACTAAACATTTCGTTTTCTGGTTGACTCTCACTATTCTTATCCTTAGCCAAACCTATGGGTGCTTTTCGGCCCATAAGGGATGAGAAGAATCCACTTCCAGTTCCGGCAATGTTTCCGATTTTGAATCCAGAGAATGAAGTGTAGGCGCGATTCAGTTGACGTGATTCATAGAAGTCTCCGTCTTCTATAAAACAATAGACTATATCATCGGCTTGTAGTGGAAGAATAGCAGTTCCGGTCGCCATATTGAATGATGTCTTCGAACCACTAAATGCAGTCACGACTGGAATTCTATTGGTTCTCAAAGACACTCTTAAATCAGTGTTTTGTTGGGACAGCACTTGAAATGTGAAATAATAAACGCCTGGATCTGAACACATGAATACACCGTATAATGGATTGAATTTTGCCTATAATTAGAATTTTCAACAAGAATTTGATTGCTTTAGTGAACCGCTATCTCTGTATTTAATTACTGAAAACTTACAGAATTGTTGACTAACATAGTCTGGTATGAAATGTAGGGCCCATTCCGTTCCCCTTTAATCGCTGAGAACGCTATCGTCTCTTCCGATGAAACCAATGCAACAAAATATAAACCAATTGATAGAGAAATTAATTGAAAATTCATTTTTAATTAAATTATAAACACTTTTCTAACTTATGCTAAAAGAGTACTCAAATAAAATGCAAAACGCATTGAAAAGCTTTTTAAGCACTTTATATTTCCACTACTTTTGTCCATAGATTGGCATTCATTGAGGCAAAACCAGATAAGGATATTTCCAGAATTAATGAGGCTTACAGTCCATCCCAGCCTTGATTCAAGGCATGAAAGGACAGACATTTGGGTCTTCCCTTAATTCTGGGGCACTTTAGGACTTAAACAGGATATAAGAGACATATGAAGTCATACTTTTGGATAAATATTTTACAAATTAAGTACACATTTCTTGATTTGTAAACAAAAG
>JAQIYF010000258.1:0-11572 GCA_034700865.1 Oribatida sp. Gr-Ori-00025
GCATAGGAAAAAATATTTATTAATTTGAGCTAAACTTTGATATTTTGTTAAAAACTATATTTATCTATAAGAATGATCTGTCTCAATTTAGCTCAATCTATAAATTTATTGTTTTATAACCAAACACTTGGTTATTAACCCCGGGGTCAACAGTTAAACCATAGGCTACTTGGATTAGAATATAAGAAATGCAGTGTTAATGAGAAGTTTCAAAAGGCTTTAAGTGAACGGAAAGGGCTTTAAACACATGTTTTCGTAATATATTGTCATTTGTTTACATGAAATGCTGTTCTCAGCGTTTGTTTCACTGAATTTCAAATCTATTTTTATTTTATATACAAATCCAATGCAAAACTGAAATCACATTTATTTTCACTTAAATTATTAATTTTTAATTTAATTCCCCTTTAATTCAGTTTTTGTTTAAAAACACGTGTTTTTGACTTTAGTTTTACAATTGATTTAAGTTTTGATTTCATTAAAACCATTGATTTATCCAAAGATAAGTTATAATTTGATTGTTTTCTGTAAGCCTTACCATAAATGGAGACAAATATTGTCAATAATGTTGACATTGAGGGCGAAGACAGTCCAGACGAGGCGGCCGCCGAAGAATTTGTCCAGAAGTTGATGGCAACTAAAGACTCAAAATGTGATCAATTGATGTCTCAATGCAGTGATAGGGCCAAACAGATCCGCAATAAAATCAATGAAATACTTGAATCACGTGAAGCCATGGCTAATAATGCGGATCCGAAGACATCGGATGCCAAGAGTGAAGACTTGGGTTCAAAGATAGACACAAACAGTCTCTTGAAGTTACAAAAAGAGCTCGAGATTGAGATCTCAGGTCTGAATAAGACATCGAAAACCACTTCAATCGATGAAAACACTAATAATTGTCTTAATTTAACAAATAATAAGAATAACAAAAGTATTAAAACTGAAGATAATATTGATGTCAAAGAAAGCCAAAACAATACCGCAATCGATGACCGGAAAAATGAAACGAAAACCGCAGAGAAATCTGTTGTTTCGGTTGAAAGCCAAGTGAACTCAAAGACTGAGAAGACGTCAGATGTCTGTAAGAGTGAGACAAATACCTCAAATCGCAAACAATCGAAGAATAATAATCCGAAGAGCCGTTTGACTGCCGAACAGCTGAACAAAAAACTATTGACTTTCAGTACAGACGCCGAAAGAATCTCATATTTAACCAACAATTTGGTGGAAGTCTCTGAAGAGAACCGAAATTTAACGCAACAAATGAAAGCTCAGAACAGATCTACTCATCATTTGAATAAAGAGAGGGATCAGATGCAGACCGAACAGAATCGACTGGTTTTGGCCAAATCCAGACTCGAGTCTCTCTGTCGGGAACTCCAACGACAGAACAAACTCATTAAAGACGAGAGTCTTCTGAAGATCAAAGAGGAAGAGGAGAAGAGACGCGAAATCGCAAACAAATTCCAGTCGACACTCAATGAGATAATGTCTTTGATTGGAGAGAACCAGAAACGCAATACTCAGCTGAAGGAAGAGAACGCGGATTTGGCGCAGAAGTTGAAGACATTGATGGGTCACTACGAGAGTTGGGAAAAACACACCGAAAAGATCATTAAACAGAAGGAATTGGAGACACAACTTATGAAAGCGAAGTTCACTAAAACAGATCTCATTATGAATCAGGAAAAACAGATTTTCATTAAAGAGAAACAACAGTTGATTCAAATGATTACTGATCTCCAGAAGCGATGCACTGATATGTCTCAAAGTGAGATCAAACTGCGGACAGAATTGGGTGTCTATACCAACAAATACGAAGAGTTTCAGTCAGTTTTGACTAAAAGTAATGATATGTTCGGCGGCTTTAAGAAAGATATGGAACGGATGTCCAAACAGATCAAGAAATTGGAAAAAGAGACCGAACAGTGGAAGAAGCGCTGGGAAACCAGTAATACAGCACTACTTAAACTCGCGGATGAGGTATGTCTGGCCATCAGTGCATTGTTTAAGATATTAATTACAAATTGTTTTTCGATATACAGAAAGAAAAGAGAGATAACGAACATCTGAAGGCTTTGCAAAAGATTATAACATTAGAGAAGTTATGCCGAGCCATGCAGGAGGAGAGGGCTCTTCTACACCAACGACTCGAAGAATTCTCACCCGAATCACAAGAATCAGAGGCCAACCAATTGGAGTCCAACCAAGAAAGTGAAGAAAATGATACGAAACCAGAAGCACAACAAGTGAACGAAAACAACAGTTAATTAAATGCAAACAAAACCTCAGATTTGATACCCATTTCGACTAACAATTGGTTTTAGTTTTCGCTTTTATTTACAATGAATTCGCGAAATAATGCTTTAGTATTAAAGGCTTTAATCGATTGAATGGAAAGCCATTATTAGGTCTCAGATAGCCTTCAATTTTGCCATTATTTGTACCAAAGCGTTGGAACAGTTAGTGTGAAGTGCCTTAAGAATCAAATAGTTGTTTATCTAATACTTTTCGCTAATATTGTACCGAATTTTGCAGTAATTTAATGATAAAAACCCATTATTTAATAAAATGATAACAAAAAAGATTATTTTCTTTTAATTTATTCCAATTTTTATGTTTTAAACCATTCAATACATTCTTCTATAATCATAATTAATGCGATGCTTTAGCGGCCAATCGTTTGTCCCGCTCTTCGGCAACAGTCAAACGAACGCCTCTTCCCTTCGGTAGTGAAATGAAGGGTTTGGTTCCCTTTCCGATAACGAAGATATAGGCCAACCTACCGGTGCAGACAACACAACAATTAATTTAATTGAACCAAAAAATAAGATAATCATTGGTAAGGGCTGGTCATCAGTAAGACTAATCATAAGAATCACTAAATTATCATTTATTGAATGCAATTATCATCAGAGGTGTAGTGGTTAGGGGGCGGGGGTTGTCATGTAGTGGTGTCATACCGGGTGGCAAAAGTGTGTCCCTGGGAGTCCTTGACGTGGACGATGTCAAAGCTTCCGGGATGTCTCTCTCGGGATGTAATGACACCGACTCGACCCAAATTGTGTCCACCGGTAACCATACATAGGTTTCCGGTTTCAAACTTAATGAAGTCTAAGATCTTTCCGGTGGCGATGTCGTACCGAATAGAGTCGTGCACTTTGATTAACGGATCGGGATATCGAATAGTGCGGCCGTCGTGGGTCACTATGAAGGGAATGCCTTTCGGACCGACCGACACCTTCTTTACGCGACACAACTTATACTATAAATCAAATTAAATAATTAGAAAAATTAGGTTTATTTTACACCAATTTAATTGCAATTACTTTCGCCTCTTCTCCAGTGATCTTATGTAAAGTGAATCGACCCTTAATGTCGTACAACAATCGGAAGAAGTCTCCGGTCCTCTCAATGGTCACCACATCTGAACAAATAAACATAAAATTAATGTGAAATCTTTGGGTAATGCTTAACACCTAAGCAATGGTCAGAATTAAGCGACCGAAGACTTAGAACTTTAATTTCGGCCTTATTTTGAACACAAATACTAGAGATTCCTTCGGAAACATAACATATCTGTGTCTTCGATGAGAGGCCATCAAAGTTATCAAAAAAAAAGTGAAAAAATAATATAAGACATACCCATAAAACCCGACGGATAGTTGATGTCAGTCCTGACCTTTCCGTCTACTTTAATGGTCCTTTGCATCACTATTTTGGTCACTTCGGTTCGGGTCAACGCATACTTCAATCGGTTCCTCAACATAACCACGAGTGGCAGTGATTCCCGAAGTCTGTGGGGTCCGGTCGACGGTCGGGGCGCAAAAACACCCGACAACTTGTCTAACATCCAACTCTTGGGCGCATTCAAGCGCTTCAAATGTTTTTTAGGTCCGCGCGCCTGAAGTGAACACAAATGCCATCATTAGTAAAGTTTAAGATTTAAAGATAATTAACACTAATATTAATCGATTGACGCGAATAGCACTTCAGGCCATGAATTAGGCATTCAGTGGTCGACTGACTGACCACTGATTAGCCATTAAATCCGATTCAATCGACTAAATCAATGATATTGTCATCAATTCATACCATTTTTAAAGTAAGTCAAAGCGGAAAAGGATGTGAATTGAGTGGAAAGGCATGAGTTGTCTGTAGAGCACAGGTAGTCAACAATCAATTACGACAACTATTTAATCAAAAACGTGTCGAAAATGTCGCGGATTTTTGAAAAGACTTTTAAAATGAAAACAATTTTAATTAATTGTATTAATTGTAGAAACAAAACGACAGCCCATTGGGTGAGTGAGACGACTGTCCAAACTGTCTGTCCATAAAATCTAACCATTGATTCCATTGAAGGCAACAGTGAAGCGAACGGTTTGGCCGAAAGACAACGCTTTACAGCATTTCGACAACTTTTACGGAAAAGTTTATAACAATTCCTGGAAATCGATTCGTTTGGGACTTCTGTCGGAAAACAAATACTGTTCTGTCGTTAATATATTCGCAGACTATGAGGACATTGAGATCAAAATGAGACAATTGGGTGCCATTGATGTCAGACAATACTATGAAAGACATTACAAGAGATATGACAGATATAATCGCCGAATGAAGATATTGGCCGAAAAGAAGGCCAAAAAGATTGCAAAGATAGCCGAAGAATCAGGTGTTGATGTCTCACAAATAGATCCAAACGAAGTGAGTGATGTGAGTGACGTCAGCGATAGAGATCTCGGGTCAGGTTTCTCGACGATGACTGAGGCCGAAGATTTCATGGAAATGCTGTCCCAAAAGGAGGGCTTCAGTAGTGATGGGTTCGTAAATGCGGCCAAAAGTGAAATCGATTTAAACGATTTCGTGCCGACGGATAAACTCAAATACGCGGAAGAGATGATTACCGATCAGTCGTATTACCAGTTCTATGAGACGGACGTCGACATACCTATTGACCGCATCGAAGAACCGAAGCTTAATATTCCAGAAATACTTAAAATGTATGTCTTTCCTCGAGGAGTGATGTCTCACTTTCCACCACCCAATCGAAGTAAATCACTCGGAGTTTTGGATTACTATCTAATGGACGGCGCATCCATTCTACCAGTGCTGGCACTGGATATACAGCCCAACGATAAAGTTGCTGATTATTGCGCTGCACCGGGAGGTAAAGCACTATTAATGGCACTAACATTACGCCCGTCTCATCTATTTTGTAACGACAAGTCTCTGTCCAGAGTTACGCGACTAAAGAGTGTTTTCAACGGATATATTCCAGAAATAAATGGTGTGAAAGATAGAGTGGAATTCAGTCAAACGGACGCCACATCTCTGGTCAGACCCGACGCTTTCGATAAGATTCTAATCGACGCCATGTGTACTAATGACAGACTATCCGTCAGTGACAATGAGAATAATTGGTTCAAACCCTCCCGACTCTCGGAACGCATTAAACTGCCTGAAGAACAGCTCAACATTTTATATTCGGGTCTGTGTTCTCTACGGCCGGGCGGGTCTATAGTCTATTCGACGTGTAGTCTGTCTCCGATCCAAAACGACGGCGTCGTTCATATGGCACTCAAACGCATTTGGGAGGAAACGAATCAACTCTTTGTCGTCTCTGACCTCAAAGAAACTTTGCGGCCATTGAGAGGACTCTATAGAATGCATAATGCGTTTAAGTATGGGATACAAGTGCTCCCATTCATGCCCTCCAACTGCGGGCCAATGTATTTCGCGAAACTGACGCGAATTAAGTGATCAATGATTGAAATGTTAATTATTTAAATAAATGTCTATTTAATACAAAATAATTAAAACCTAATTATATGACAAATGAATTCATTTCTTCTTATTTTCTTCTTCTTCTCTCTTATCTCTCCCGACATTAATGGCGAACCCGTCGTACGGATCGTTCGCATAGTTTTCAATCGAAAGGTTCCGGAATCGCCTCAATTTGACAGGAATTCTGTCTTTGGATGAGGCCTTGTCTTCAATTTTCTTCACCACAACCCGCGAGACATCCAATAGTTCGGGATTTTCCTGATTAAAGCCTTTAATGAAATCGATTTCGTCGTCTTCGGCCATCTCTGCACTCTTTTTGGACACTCGATGGCCATTAACTCGGATCAGATTGTTATAGAATGATTCATCCACTTTACTCCGGGCCATATTCAGACCAAACTTTAACACATTATCCAATCGTAAAGATATTAGTGAATGCACTTTGTCTTCAAATCCAATGGCTTTCCCATCGATTAGGTCCGCATCGTATTCATCTACTTCTTCGGCTTCAGATTCTTCATCACTTGACTCTTCCTTCACATCCCTTTTACCCCCTTTTTTGCCCTTTTTATAGCGTTTTTGGACCAAAAATATTTCGTTTAATTGTTTGGTTAAGAAATGCATTTCATGTGAAGTACTGATGGATCGACCGAATGGTTGAGACAGCGATTGATTTGCTTTCAACACATTTTGTTTGCAATGCTTTTCACCACTAATTGTATTCAATTGTCTCAATGTATTCAATGAATTCAATGATTTATTAATTGAATTGAATCTCAAATAAAATGCATTCAATTCAGTGGTTAGTCTCCGAAACAAAAGACAATTCATTTCCGAAAAGTTTCGTAATTTTCAATCAAAACATTCAAAACTTTTTTACTGCAAAACATGTGATTCAAGAACATTAGAGCCATTCATATATAACATTATGAATAAATTAAATTATTTAAACCCCAATCACTTGGTTTCCATTCAAAACAATGTTTAAAATGTTTTATTATTTGAATCCCTTTTGAACTTTTAGTTTACCGTTGTTTGTGAAGTGTATTATATAATAAATGACTAATTCATCAGATTTTCCTGATTTCATGTAAAAATTAAATAACTTTTTCCTATAAATTACGGCAAATAATGCAAAGTTTGGGGACTTTTTTAATCCAACCCTTTAGTGGAAAATGAATTGAATTTTAATGAAATGTTTTTATGGATTTGTTTCATAACTAATGTCATAATTAATGGTAATCTGAAGTACTATTGCATTAGTTTTGGGAAATATTTGTAAACAATATAAAACTCAAATAAAACAAAAATTAAATCCTTTGTTAAAAGTATTAACCATTGGATCAGTTGATTGACTATTATTGACAATATCTGTAACAATGGTCAGCACAGGAGTGAATTACACGAAACTGAAGACTAACCTCAGGTTATCCATCAATCGGTTGAAGTTATTGGAGAAGAAAAAGACAGAATTGGCTCAAAAGTCACGCAAAGAGATCGCAGACTATATCGTGAACGGGAAGTACGAGAGGGCGAAGATCAGAGTCGAGCACATCATACGTGAAGACTATATGGTTGAGGCCATGGAGTTGGTGGAGATGTACTGCGATCTACTTCTCGCCCGATTTGGTCTCATTCAGCAAATGAAGACATTAGACGACGGGTTGTCTGAAGCCATTTCGTCACTCATTTGGGTCGCGCCTCGCATTCAGACCGATGTCCAGGAGATGAAAGTCATCAGTGATTTGTTGACTTATAAATACGGGAAACCCTACGCACAGGCATGTCGTGAGAACGCACTCAAGAGTGTCAACGAGAAGCTGATGATCAAAATGGGAGTTCAGGCGCCGCCCAAGATATTGGTCGAGAAATACTTAATTGGTTTGTATATCAACTGCTTTTGAATTACTAATGAATTAATCGATTGATTGGTTCCAGAGATCGCCAAAAGCCAGAACGTGTCGTACGAACCGGATGTCGATGTCCTGCGCGACGATGAGGTCTATTGCGCTGAAGAGGCGGGCCCTGGCTTTCATCAAAATCAAGAAAAATGTCTCATCGATTTGGGACATAATAACGATAATCGCAATAATCAGTTCCCACCGTCTGGACCTTCAGGTGGTGGTAGTGGTGGAGGATTTGGTGCCTTTTCAGGGCCGCCACCATTGCCTTCAGTTCCTCCGAGTGCTCCCTATTCGGTGCCTAACATTAAACCGATTGGATTTAATTTCGACAGCGGTTCCCAACAGCCGAGTGCTTCACTACCACTGCCGGGTTCGGGTCCGCCCCCTCATTATGACTCAGTTATGTCACCGAACGGATCGAATTCAATGAATGAGAAACCAAATGATTCAAAGCCTAAACCACTTCCGCGAACGAACGCAAACCTAAACGATTCGTTCCCAGAGTTGCCGTCAGTACCGACCGGTAATCTACCGGACATTCCGACCGATGATCCGAACGATTCAAAAGACGATGGAATCGATTTCGACGATCTGACCAAACGATTCGAAGACTTGAAAAAAAGAAAATAATTTTATTTAATCTAAAATTGAAAAAAGAGTTTAATTTTTTTATAACATTTTTAATGAAATTAATATAAGTTTTAAGAATAATAATCAAATGAAAGACATTTTAATTAATTAGAAACTAATGGCTTGTATTCCAAACATAATTCAATAAATTGTATATTTATTTAAGGATTTTATATTTGAATTATTATTAACTGAAATTCAAATAAATATTGAAAAATAAAAATAAAATTTTAAATTTTTTTTAACAAAAATAAAAAAATTTAAACAATAGTAAAATGTTTTAAAAAATATTTTACAAAATCCAACGATCGTCTGAAACTCAGTTGACCTCCAAATGTCATTCCTCGACATTCTTCGTCTATTCCTCACTAACAATGAGTTGGAGATATGGAACTGAGAGGTAAGGCATCGTTGGTCAGAGTTTTAAGTCGTCGTTCACTGACGGGTTCGCCCCAGAAGTGTTAGGTCTGGCCAACCACTGACGACGCTCTGAATCCGGACGCCGTTATGGGGTATGGAATCGAATTCTAGCAGTAGTTCCATATCACCGGCGGTGGACCGAAGAGGGACAGGGATAGTGAGCCTTAAACTGTCTTCGGATGGTGTGTTTGGACCTGAACTGTGCCGCCGCTTCTCAATGAGAACCTCAACTCTTGAGTCTAAGCCGTCCCGAGACAGGAATGGAATGGCACCCAAACACTGGCAGTGATCTATGGTCTGTTCCTTCCACTAACAGCTGATGTGGTAAAGTACTTACGGGACAGTCATTATCTCAAATCCAGAAGGACCGTAACCTGGTCGGGTGCGGGCAATCTATGCCGACAGCTCCGTGGGTCACTGCGGTGATTCGGTCACGTAAACGGCCCGACACTTATGGATACCTTTACTCAAAACCAAACCCAAACCACTCCCAACGCTTCACGACCTTCACCGGCGTGTCGTAACAAACCCTGCATCGGAACCAACGGATTGGCCATCCGTTCGGTTAGTATGGACTCTCTTTTGACTAAACCCCTGGACGACACTCTGATTCTCACTTTCAACCCATCGAACCCTCTCTTCGAACGAATCTTTGCCAAAGACGTTCCGACCAACAGAAAGGACAGCCTTTGCTCTAAAGCCAAGTCCGTTCTTAAGAACCCTTTTCGTTGTGTTAAGAGTTCAGTCATTGGCTGCGCCCGTACTCTTAGGCGAGCATTCAGAGGACAGGCAATCCGTAAGGACCGGGACTCCAAACAGAAAGATAATAATCCAAGGAATGCACGGACGGAAGGGTTCAAAATGAGAACACAAACACAAGAAGTGGATCCGATTGTGAAATTCTGGAAAATAAACGATTTGAGTCCAGAATCGAAAGTCAAATCCTATTCCTCTGTGGCGGCAGAGATGGAGTTCAGCTCTTTTGTCAACAATACCAAACCCGTGGCGGTGGCGGCGGTGCCACTCAATTCTGAAGACACTGATCCGTTAGAACCGGACGAGGAGTTGGTCTCGAGTTTGAGATTAATGTTAGAAAGAGATCACAAGAATGAGTGGAAATCATTGGGTGTTTTCAGAGCCAACACAACTCAAAGGCAAAGACAACTGTTATTGGGTTTGGGATATAAACCCAAATCTATAGACTCCTTCCCACAGGAACGGTATGTAAAGAATAGTGAATTCAGTATTTGTCCGACTATTCATAGGCTTTGGAATCGACGGAAAACAAAGAAATTATTGCCACAAATGGGAAGAAATGATAAAAATAAGAAAAGTGTTGACAAAAGAGTGGATGAAATGGCTTTAAAAACGGAATCAAAAACAGATATATTTCTCAAACAGGTCTCCAAACCATTGAATAGACAGGAGAATGAAATATTCAAAAAGCACTACCAGTTCTCATACCAGCCCTGGAGTCACCATAACCTGCCATCGAATCGGAAACTTAATCATAGAATAGAGACCAGTGTTTGGCACTCAAGTAATGTCACAAAAGTCAGACATCTTTTATCAGAGGCGGCGGTCAGTGACAAAGAGATGAGACGGAGGAATACCTTAACAAGAGGTCCACTCAGAGAAGCAGTGGTCGGACTGACCCTCAGATATCCCATTCAGGCAATTGAGGAATCGGATGAATACATGAGTAAACCATTCAAAACACTATTAGAACAGAGGATAACAGATCCGGTCAGAAGACAAATAAAAGACTCCTTTCCTCTACTAATCCAAAGACAGATCATTCTCGAGAAGCACTTAGTGGACGGAGGGTTTGGCACCGTTTGTGCGGGTGTTATGTCTGATCGGAAAATAGCGATAAAGTTCCCGAAAAACGGAACAAAAGATTTAGAAAATGTGAGGGAAATGACAAACAAATTCTCGCATAAAAATGTTATGGATTTGATTGACACAAATCAGAACCAGTTTCTTGTTATGGAACTGGCATTCGGTGACCTCCAGGACTACTTGTGGAGTGAATGGCGTAAAACACGCCTATTGTTAAGTTATGCCGAATTTCAGGACATCTCCTCTCAAGTCATAACTGGTGTCCAACACATGCATACCATTGGTTTTGCGCACCTGGACCTCAAACTAATCAATTTCCTGGTATTTAAACCCAATTCCGGTTCACTTTTAATAAGAGTCACTGACTTTGACTTCGCTCACAGGTATTGTTCAGAATCTGCGGACAACTCCTTATTTGAGGGCATAATAACCGGCGGAACAGATGACTACTGGGCGCCAGAGGTCTGTCAGAAACAAGTGGTCAGAGACTTAAGAAAGTTTGACGTCTGGGCCGTCGGCGCCATTCTCTTTGAAGTCTTAACTTTCTATCAGCCCTTCCCCTCATATCCCGAACAACAGCCGAATGAGTCAAACGATGAATTCAAGAGACGATTCGAAGAAAGACTTGAACTTCTCCTGAATTTACAAGTTTTGGATTCAATTTCAGAGAAAACCGATTCTATTAATCAAAATATTATTCATATTTTGAGACAACTCATGGAACCGAACCCAACGATCCGTCCCTTACTATCGGATGTAATCACTGATCAGTTCTTTGAGAGAACCTCAGGAAAGGATCAGACGTTTGACACGAAAAGGCAATTGATTTCAAGACAACTGCAGAAATCATTTAATTTTTGATTGAGCCCCGGATGGGTCACCATTCCTAGACCGTCGTGTCGAGCCCCAGGATGGGTCACCATTCCTAGACCGTCGTGTCGAGCCCCAGGATGGGTCACCATTCCTAGACCGTCGTGTCGAGCCCC
>JAQIYF010000259.1:0-11539 GCA_034700865.1 Oribatida sp. Gr-Ori-00025
AAATACTTTCACCACATCCTTAATGGGACCCAGGAAAAATTTTTGATTAAGATATCTAATTTGTTCTACACCACTTAGTCCCTCCATTAAAACAAAATAATGAGTATTTCTTAATATATTTTGTTTTTCTTTGCCGTTAAATGATAAATTCTGTACAATAAAAATGATACTAATATTTTTATGATGAGAGCCGCCAGTGAATAATTTCGACATTTGCCTGTCGTCTACCAATTCTTCCATCAAGTCATCAAAAACAATTAAATCAGGTTTCAATTCGTCTATTATAGTATTTGAAGGCTTGCCAGGCCAGTATGTGATTTTAGTTTTAGGAATATGTTGTTTATAAATTGGTTGAGCAAACGTATAACACCATAGAACCGATAATTCATTTTTATCAATATCAATTTGATTTTCCCATTCACTTAAAAGTTTTCTCACAAAAACTGTCTTACCACTTGACGTCATTCCAGACACAATCATTGTGAATGGATGCTTGAATTTTAATTCATTCAAAATATTACACATCTCTTCAAAAATTCTATTTGATTCAGCCAATATGTCATTAGCTCTCAGTGGGCTTTGATTTAATATATTTTCCTTTCATCTATATATACCATATCCTCAAAGTAATCCTCAATAACAAAACAATTAAATTATAATAAATATATATATTTATTTTTTAAAAGGTTTATACATTTACAAAAAATATATTTAAATACAAAACATAATTGGTTAAAATAAGTAAATAATTGATTATATAAAAAAATTAGTGTAATTTACTCTTTATCGCTAGGCATTCATCAATCTCGATCGATATTCGGTGTAGTTCATCCATTTCAGGCTGTGTGAAATCATAAATTGCCAAAGAATCTTTCTCTTTAACCTTAACAATCCAAAATCCATAGTAAGGTTTATTGTTATAAATATAAATCCACGGGTTAACATCCAGACTAACAACCCTTTCTGTCGATCTCATCCATCGGCCGATCCACCATATTTCCTCATTCTTCATGGCTGATGAGACGATTTCCTTGAATTCATTATAATCGAGATATAAGCAATCATCCGCAGGCCATGGGTTTTCAATATCTGTCAAGGCAATAGTAATTTTTCCTGAATCTTGAATAATTTGCAATATTCGGGAACCATTTGAATACTTATATGTTTCAATCATCTTATCAGTGGGAAACTATATTTTAAAATAAGAATAAAATACAAAATGTTAGAAATTTATAAGAGAGTTAGGCCTTAGATATTCATAATAATATTAAGCCAAATTTTCAATATAACCAAATGGGCGAGTAGTATAATCATTCAAAATATATCGCTTATCATAAACTAACTTAAATTTCTTATCAAAATAAATTGTCTTTACTTCGTTATCTTTAGTAACTTTAAACTGATATTGTGGCACAGATACTGAATTATATTTTGAATTAGTAATTACCTCATCGACAAAATCTTTTAATGTATTAAAGTTTAATATAGAATTTGCTTCAAAATTTAAAGTAATTCCTTTAATTTTGCATTTATATTCTTTCACATTTGTATCTGGGTTTATTATTTCATAGGAATAGCTCTTTGGACCGGTTGAAATAAATTTAGTTATATAAGCATTGGGATTTCTTTTATTTGATAATTCATTGGTTAATTCACCTAAATATATACCAGTTTCAGGTTTATATTCGTCTGATTTTGCATGAAATATTACTGAATCTGTATCAAAATATAAACAACGTTTTTGTAACTTATTAATTATATTAAATAATTCTAATCTTGCATACGCTGTAACATATGCAGCGATAACTAAATTTTCATGCTTAAAATCACTCATAAAATCAGATTTATTGGTATACTGTACTTGGAGATTCTCTTCATTAACTAAATAAGTATCATATATATCAATGGTTGGATCTGCCAGCATTTTAAAAAACATTTGGGGATCTTTTATAAATTTGGTCATTTTAAATTGATTTGTCTTTTGGGCAAATTTACCGTAAAAACTATTCACCATTAGTTTCGAAGTGTTACGCAACCCATCATTAGCCTGAATTTTATTTTCATCAAGTTCAATTCCTTCATTTAATTTATAATCTTTTATATATTGTTGTTTTTCATCTTCCGTCATATTACTTTTTGGCCAATCGGAAGATTCAACTTTTGATTTTATACAATCATTAATAAAATTATCAAAAAGTCCACATTTTTCAGGAGAAAGTACCATTGTATCTTTAAAATTCCATACTTCAAATATATCTAATATTTTATATCCATTCTCGATTGCAACGTTTAATTCTGGCGTCACCCAGCACCCTACCATGGCTCTCTCATTGTCGCAATGAGTACAATTACAAATCTTTAATTTTAGACATTCCATGCAGAGTGGGAAATATAATTTCTTATCCCATCTCATAGGTAAAATAGGAATATATAAGTCTTTTGGTGGCAATACACGACAAAACACAAGACCCTCATATTTTTCTATGCAATTATTTTCAAAATTAAGCAACTTATTTGGATGACCAATTGGGAAACGTTTTACTTTACAAACATAGGGATATAATGATGTGAAATCATAGTAATAAATCTTTTCATCATTTTGAACTTCATGATACAATTTAACGGCATTTACTCTTCCACCAAAATATGCATTTCTAGGGTTCAATTCAGGTCTATATTTTAAATGTTTTATATTATAGTAATGATTATTCAAAAATTCATTTAATTTTTTATCGGAATTTCTCTCATTAATAAACGCGCATTCCCATTTTGTTTTCAATTTATAATTATTGGTATTGTAAAATCTTTCTTTAATTTTAGTATTCATATATAATTTCTCAAAGGACATTCTATTATATGGGTTATAATTTGTGTACCGATTATTTGGAAAACATTCGATACAACCGTGGAATATACACCCATAAAATTCATAGACAGTATTTGTTTCACTATGATAACCATCAGCATAATATTGTCCAATTTTATATTCTCTAACAATATTTATATTATGCTTGAATTCAATGTAATCCAACCATGAATTTGCAATATATGATTGTTTTCGATTTCTATCATAATATGTTTCAGGTATTATAGCAATTGAATTTGGAATTAAATAATTAGTTCTAAATACTTCCATCACCGCTTGAGGGAGTGTGATACATCTTGTGAAACAATCAATTCCTGTCTTTTGAATCCATAAATCTCTAAATTGCATTATTGAGTTTAATAAAATATCGACATCATTTCTACAATATTTAATAATCTCATCTTTAAAATTAAATGTATTTAGTTTATTACATTCATACCATTTATAAAATTCTTCCTGTTTCTCACATTTCATATATTGAGGCTGATAGTATTCTATTGAAGGAAACTGACCTATATAATTCCAATTCTCTGATTTATTGAACAAAAATGGAAATGTTCCTTTAATTGATGTCAATCCAAATGTATTGGATAAATTAGTTAATGGCATTTGTAAGAAACTTAAAGAATCAATAAATTTAAAACATTTAATTTCAACTGACAAGAATTTTGTACCAGTTTTTAATACCTTTGGTTGATATCTATTCTCTAAACAATATTTAATTATAAATTGAACATCATACCCTTTGCTATTATGGGCGATAACATATACCATTGGGTTCTTTTGTAAAGAATTTAGAGTTTTATATGTTTTAACTCTTTTGAATATATCTATAAAGAGATATTTTATAAACAATTCAATTGAGTCGTATCCAAAAAATATTTTTTCTTCTGCATTACATAAATTACAGCTATTAACATTTGTGTTATTCCAACATAAACTACAAATTGTTCGACTAACACATAAGTTAGGTTTATGTAAATATTCTTTTTCAGAAACTTTCATTTGTTCACTTTCTAAGTCATAAAAGATAAACAATTTAGGGATTCTATCTTCAGCCTCCAAAGTGCTTAGGCAAAGATTTTGAATATAACACTTATGCTCAGATATATCCACAAATTCTTTACAATTTTTACAAAATCGTTTTCCACAGACGTGTTTTTTTTCACGATATATTATATTACATTGTTCACAATATCTTATTTTGTTACAAATTTTTGTTTTATCTAAATGCTTTTTATAACATTCAGATGAAACAAAATCTCTTCGGCAAGAATCGCATTTAATATTTTTATTTCGTTTGCATTTCACAATATCAAAACACGATCCACAAATTGCTGAGCATTTGTGTTCTCCATAATGATCATAGCACTTTACACACCTTTTACAAAAATAACTCCCTCGGAGAAAAGCTTTAATAGATAATAGACTATCCGCATGATTATTTGAAATTAGTATAAATATTTGTTTATCAGTAAACGGTCCTTTATAGATTATATCCTTGTTTATTGTTATAAAAATAAGTTGATAACTATTACCAATACCTTTCTGAAAAAGGTGAAAATCCTTTTGATTGATTCCATTTACTGAAACATCAAGTTTAGATGATTTACATAACTCTATTGCCAAATTAGTTTGACATTTTGAAATATCATCTCTTATTCTTCGCCATTGATTTTTGCGTATTCCATCCACATAGGCTTTTCCAACGACAATTGATCTCGCCACACAAAATCCATCTGATTCAATACGTATCAACTTATTAGAATTATGTTTCCATGATTCAAAATTTATAATATCTGAGCGACCACCTATGTCTTGAGGATGTACAACTATTAGATCAACCTCGATAAAACCATTCATTAAAAACTCCTTGTTCGATTGAGTTACTCTAACTATTTCATTCATTATCAAGTCTTTTGTAATATCATTCTTTTTCCGAAATGGAATATATATATTATACATGAGTTGATCATTGCTTATATTTATACGAACATTATCGGAATCTGAAACTGAGGATAACGATAAATTCAATATATCGTTTATCGCATCTTCAATTTTATTGATTATGTACCATAAATCGAAATTCAAAGATAATGTTGGATATTTAATATTATATTTATATATTTTTTGTCTATGATTAAACCTAGTATTAATCACTTCTCTCTCATCGAACAGAACCACATCAACAGTAAAATTAGACATGACTAAAATAAAATCTTTAAGACATTTAATATTTATATAAGGTTTCAAGACTCATAATAGTTAAAATACCGGTTTTACAAAACTTTTGAGAGAATTCAATATTTTGTCAATTAAATTCGCAAATGATTCGCCAATGAAATAATCATTTAACAAATTTTCAATAAATAACGTATCTTGTTTCATATCTGGAAAAAGAGACTTAATATTTTCTTTATCAATTGGACGAACATATAGCAAATCAGTTAAATTGTTAAAACTTTTGATAAATTTACATTCATTTATCTGAGAATTTAACGCATTTGAGATATACAAAGATTTATCAGTCAAATCGAAATAAATTTTCTTATAATCGACATCAGCATAATTCGGTTTAAATGAATCGCAGACAAAATAAAATTCTTGAAAAAGTAGATCTTTAATTGACTTACCGATAATATGAATATATGTGGACAACATGAGATCCTTAAGAAGAGTTCCAGAGCAATTCTGATACTTTACAAAAAAATCAAATAAACATCGATTATTCTTAATAAAATCGATTTGCTCTTCGTCCAAACAAACGCCAGATATAGATCCATTTGCCTCCTTCATACAAATCGAAACACAATTTTCGATACGAGTAATAATGAACATCGATTTACCAAATATTTTACACTTACTTTTAGGTTTTTTCGATATTGTATTTAATACCCAATCGAGCTCATAATTGTACAAACTTATGCCCAATGAGGAATTTTCTGTAAATACACGAATCTCGAGTTTTATCGATGAGATCCATTCGATATATCCGATAACACTATGCTTATGACTAATACCAGATTTTATAATAAATTTTATATCACTATTATTTTCACCTTTTGGTAAATCTAAATAAATAAGTGTGTTGAAATTCATGGTTGAAACTTTGAATCAAAATATTTCTGAAAACTCAATTTATATACTAAAAATCTCGTCTTTTACTTTTGAAAATAAAAAAACAAGTTAGATTACTTTTAATAAAACAGGTTTGGATACATTTGATTAAACAAGTTTATTTAATAAATGAAACAACTTTTACCAATTAGTAATTATTATTATATAAAATAAATTTGAATATATTTAATTAATATATATTTTTAATCAATTATTAAAATAATATAAAAATCTAAACAAAAAAAAAATCTAAATCCGCTTCGTCCCATATTATCTTATTCGTCTCATTTTCTATTTCCTAATTTCTTTTCCATGTCCTTGATTTGATTTTTTAATACTGCTATTTCCATTTCAGCACGCGTCAGTTCCTTTTCTGGTGGGCTTCTTTTGCCAGAAGTAGTCACAGGATTGGGTTTAGTCTTCTTTGATGTCGATTGTTCGTAATCCACGAGCAGTATTGACTGGTTGATTGGTCCATTCAATTTATGTTTTGTTCCCCTTTTTTCTGTTGAGTTAGAAACAGTTGACGATGATTTCTGAGGGAAAGCTTTTGAGGATTCGGCCACACTTGGGATTATAGGAGTTTCACCTCCAAACATCTCCCGGTATAGTTGATTTTGAGACGCTGTTGATTTCTCTCTATCTTTTTGTTTCTTCAAAATTTGATATCTTTGACAAAGATTTTCGCTTAGTTCCTTTGAATTGTAATCATCATCAACATCAGTATCAATTGGTAATTCAATTTGACGGGTAATATGCGGTTTCCACTCTAGATACGCTTGAGTTTCACCGATTGTAGGGATAAGTCTTTTGAAGACGATGTTTGTTTGGAGATTCTCTAATATTGCTGTAATTCTCTTGTGTTCCAAAGCCAATTGAGTAATCAAATGTAATGGAGAAAACCCAAAGTATTCCTCAAAGTCCTTTATTTGTTCTTCCTTCGAATCTGACATTTTCTATTATAGAAAATATTATATTAATCACAGATATTTTTATTATATTTTCGAATAATTTTCAACTAAATGTAATATCGATAATATAATTAAAACAAAAGAACAATATCGATGAACGATTGTTTGCATCGATTAAATAATTTTTATACTATCGATTAATGATTCGATACTATCGTAAAATATTTTATTATATCGATTAAAGATTTTTACAATTGAATATATAAATTTAATACAATCGATAATATAAAATTTATACTATCGATTAATGATTTTATACTATCGATTAATGATTTTATACTATCGATTAATGATTCGATACTATCATCAAATATTTATTATATCGATTAAAGATTTTTACAATTGAAAATATAATATTTATACTATCGATTAAAGATTTTATACTATCGATTAATGATTCGATACTATCGCCAAATATTTTATTATTTCGATTAAAGATTTTTTACAATTGAAAATATAAATTAAAACAATCGATATTTGTTACAATCGATAATCTAAAATTATACTATCGATTAATGATTCGATACTATACTCAAATATTATATTATTTCGATTAAAGATTTTTACAATTGAAAATATAAATTAAATACAATCGATATTTGTTACAATCGATAATCTAAAATTATACTATCGATTAATGATTCGATACTATCCTCAAATATTATATTATTTCGATTATAGATTTTTACAATTGAAAATATAAATTAAATACAAACGATAATATAAAATTAATACAATCGGAAATATAAAACTTATACTATCGATTAATGATTTTATACTATCGATTAATGATTCGATACTATCGTAAAATATTTTATTATAAATTTAATACAATCGATATTTGTTAGAATCGAAAACATAAATAAGATATCGGTATAAAAAACATTCGATTCTATTGCTATTTCTAAATAGATTATTATTAAATTTATTTGTGAAGAAAAATATATAAAATATTTCAAAAAAATACATAGAAAAAAACAAAATCTAAAACTTCTAAATTCTAAGTCCGAAACTCAAAATACTCCAAGTCCAAAACTGAAAATACATTCATTAATATAAAATATCTGATAACAGTTTTGTATTTCATACGAAGTCACAAAAATATGCCAACATTTGCCAGCCCTCACCGTCGCAGTGATTTGGTGTTGTCGGCCCGGCGTTACAGAGTTTTTACGAGCCGCATATCCACTGGGGATACGGATCCATCAGCTATAAGCTTACACAGCTTACGCCTATTCTCTATAAAGAGATGCTGGACACTGGAACCTTGCCATTCGCCTCTGAACACTGTGTGCCTACCGCAACAACTATCTGGGGTAGATAACCCATACGGGTTCTACGGAAAAGTGTGACTTTTTGTATTATTTTTAACTGTTTATGAGTTTTATATTTTTCAAGAATTTTCAAAGTATTGAACTCAAAATAATCAAAGTCATAAACTCAAAAAATTATACGTCTAAACTATAAAAAAAATCTAAGTCAAAAAAAATAAAAAAAATATTCTAAGTCCTAAACTCAAAATATTCTAAGTCCTAAACTCAAAATATTCTAAGTCTTAAACTCAAAATATTCTAAGTCCTAAACTCAAAATATTCTAAGTCCTAAACTCAAAATATTCTAAGTCCTAAACTATAAAAAAAATCTAAGTCTAAAAAATAAAATAAAAAATATTCTAAGTCCTAAAACTAAACTATTCTAAGAGTAAAAAATCAAAACACTTACCAGTTATTGGCCCTGAAGTAATCCTTGGAGTTGAGAACAGATGAGGAAGAGATGATAATCCGAGTTGGGTAAACACAACTGAGGATTTTAAGCAAATGCTGCGACTTTTATACGCAAAAACAGGCAAAAAAGTAGGTCACAGAGACGAGTTTGACAAGTAGTTGCACATGCGCAGTAAATACAATGACAGAATGGTATTTTATTATTGGTTCGTCACTTGAAATTTCAGGTTTAGTGCCCAAAACAAGTAAAAAAAGTAGGTTACGGAGATGGAACGGACAGGTACTTGCGCATGCGCAGTCAATACCATGACATAATGCTATTTTGCTATTGGTCCGTCACAACTATTTATGAAATTTCTAGTTTAGGACCCAAAACAGGTATATATTTGGGGTATTATGACCACATATGTGGTCAGTATTGAAAGTGAAAGTGATTTTTGACAAGTCAACTTTCACTTTTCCGAAATTTTTTTTTCTATTTTCCTATTCTACTAGTAGTGTAGACTTCGAAATTGAAGACTAAATTTACGCATGCGCTATAGTTTTTTAGTTATAGATGTTTGAATTTCAAAATTTTCAGAAATTTAAAAAATCATAAATACGTCTTGGAATTATTTAAAATTCTGAAACTTGGCTCACAGATGCCGACACTCATCCTCTATTTGGTAGAGAAATTTCAAATCATTTTGACAACATTTGACCTATTTTTTGGAGAATATACGAAAATCAATATTTACAATAATATATGTAATATTTAATCTCAAATTTAACTATCTTAACGAAGAGTCTTATTGATGATCTTTGTATAGTAGATGTACACCTTGATCCTCTACACAGCGCCCCCTGTCGCATATTTTTAGCTCTTACCGTTTAGGAGATATGATTTTTTAAATATTTTCATAATTTTATGGTTTTTTGTCATTTTGACCCCTAAGATGATTTTTGCCCCGCCCACTTTACTACACCTTCCTATACTAATTTTCAATGATATATACAATAATAATAATTAAATTTATTTCGGTGATAATAATTTTTTCAATGTAATTTAAATGGCAATATACTGTTTCAATACCTCAGCCGCGCGCCCCGGGGGTGGGGGTTGTTGATGGTATGTTGGGTAGAGGGCACTATAGTCTCTGGAATATCAGGTTTATCAACAATTTACTGGAATATCCGGTTTTTCAACATTTCTAGTCCTCTGGGATTTTGAGCTTCCTGATTGGTTGAGAGGGTGAAAAGGGGAGGGGCATCTTGGATTTCGAGCGCTCTGATTGGCTGAGAGGATAAAAGGGGAGGAGCGTCTCAGGTGCCGTTATAACTACTAATTATATAGTCTAATAGCCATAAAGTGTATTTAGATTTAACCTATTCCTGGTCTAAATTACCTAAATTTCAATAAAATACTATTTAATTTAAAATCTATATTTATAAACAAGTTTTCAGTAATGAATACATTACTGAAATGACAGGAATTTAATGCAATTTTTTATGTGTTATCTATTTATTTCTGATTCGATTGAATCAATTTTGATAAATACCTGTTTGGGTAGAATAGTGGCCAAAAAAAGAGACTAATTGTGCTATTAATGCAAATATATTTAGATTAAGTAATAGAGAGAAGTATTAAAACACTTGAGTTCATCGGCAAAAATATGAATAAAAAACAACTCAAACAACAATTGGCGGAACAAATGATAAGAGAAATACAGAATTTACTCCATTATATGTTTTTAATAATTCATATCATTGTTTGTTTCGTTCAAATTCTTCAATATCTTCCTTAAAAGCATTGGTTTGTATACAACGAATGAATTGAATTTCTTCGATAACAAGCTATTGATGTGTTTCATCGATCTCTTCATATCTTAATCGGAGGTAATAATAGATTATTTCAGAGCATCCGGGCGTTAGACCCATTAGGAAATAACCCCCAAAAGACCTTCATATATAACCCAAGGAATTCCTATTATTATTATTAGTTGTGTAATAGATTCTAATTTGTGTGAAAATGTGATAAAAAATGCTAATACAATACGGAATCTCAACACTTATTATTGAAAAGATTGACTTTTTATAAGATATAATTCGCATCTTATTCTTCAAATCGTTCAGTCGTTTAATATCATTGAGTTTTCATCTTTTCTGTAGTAATCAATCCATTGATGTGTTCTGAAGGTCAGACACACAGATATAATCCAAAATCACTGGACATTTAATTAATATAAAGAATGATTGCCACCAAAAGTGTGGTCAAATAGAAGACCATCTAATGGACGGACATATGGCTTAACCTCACCATATCTTGAAATCGCCGATATATACAGTACACTATAAACAGAGCCTTCATTTATAAAGCACTGGATTGTTGTCCGGAATAATTCCGAAGAACAAGAATATTATGACTAAAATATTATAAATTTTTAATTTGGTTCTCAAGTCATTTCCATAACAAATAATTCCAGAAAATAGTGAAATTTCTCTTCAATAATAAAAATCAAAATCTATAATATAGTTGGCGAACGATATTTTAGTGTATATTTTTTTTAATTATTTATTAGTTTTTCAACATTTAAGCCAATGTTTATAATTTGATTTTTTTTAATCAGATTTCTCACAAATTAGTTACTAATTAAAAATCAGTGATTATATTAAAACTAATATTTCATATAAATTGTTATATTTACTGATGGGATGACCCAAACGACTGAACTCTTTATTAGCTCCGATTCTGGAGTTAAGAATCTTTTTTTAAAACATTAAGATTTTATTAGTATTTCGAAAAACAATATTTGATTTTTTTTTTTACTAAAATATTTTTGAAAATATTGCAGATTTCGTGACAAATTAGATAACATATCAAT
>JAQIYF010000260.1:0-11532 GCA_034700865.1 Oribatida sp. Gr-Ori-00025
AATTCTGAATAAATAATCAAAAGATTTAAAAATTCAACAAAACGTCTCAATTCAGACATTGAACCGGATTTCTGTTCCGTCGGAATACATAAGAATAACGCTTTTGTTGGAAACCCACACAAATCGGGCCATTTTGAGGGGTCCGGAGGCCTTCACGCTCTCTGGCATTGGCGGCGAATTATAAGACTTAACACAACGCGTCTGTGCGTTCCCTAACCCGAAGAGTCCGACGGCTGTCAACCAAAACGACACTTTATTCTCGCCCATAGAATACGAGACCAAATGTTTGCCGTCGGGTGAGAAGGAACAGGCGGTTATGGCCGTGGAATGAGCAGGAATGACCTGTGATTTAGGAGCTCTCAACTCATAAATGGCTAAATTGCCGTTTTTAGCGCCGACAGCAATACGTCGCGAAGACGTACAATAAGTGACATTTTGAAAGCGACAAACAGTTGGAAACACTTCTCCCAAACCCTTAGTCTTAAGCATATTGTGATCCAAACAATGGATTATAATATCCATGGCTTCGATGATGAGGTCCGCGACATCGGTTTGCATCTTATCGATCAGTATTTCCATATTCCTCAGGATCTCAGGCCGACCGCGGATTAACACCGACTGATGTAATGCTATATTAATCGACTGAGCGTTTTGTTGGAGTGTATTATAACGCGCGACCTCTTTGGCCAAAGTCGTGATAAAGGCTTGAAATTAATTGAAAATTAATCATAAATACGACCATAAAATATGACAGAACCACTCACCGGGAGGTCTGGCGGTCGCTATTAGAGAAATGGCGTGTCTGGCAGTACGACATGAATCGGCCGCCGGAGTCAAAGGCAGACCGAATGACATACTCGGAACTAGTTTTTCTGATTCACAGCAGAGCTCTAATAATCCCAAAAGAATTTTGGAAACATCTAAATAAGGCTCCCATACAGTGAATCCCCGGCCGATCAGATCGATGGCAGCCCTTCGAAGAGATGTGTGAAGTGGTAGTGAAGGCGACGGCAGACTTAATAGGAGATAAGCCAAAGCTTTGCTCGTATTTCGAGCTAAAGTGTAGTTCCCGGGACCGAAACCATCGATAACACTCTTACGTCTGGTTTCGTCACTCGGTTTTCGTTTGCTTTGTTCGACTTCGTGTCCATATTCTGCGCCAATCACTCCCAACAGGACTATAGCCGTCGCCTGTTTCCGTCTGCCCTCTGATGTTCCAGAGCTCGAAACGCGTGAATTTAAGTCATCGGCGCCGGCATTAGAACCCGTGTCCACACCCATAGAGTGCTCATCCGGATCGTCATCTTCATCAGACATGTGGTCCTCATGTCCTCTAAGGTCTGAGTGTTTATATACTGATTGTCCAGAATCTGATGGCACAGGACTCGGAGATGGACTCGAAGTGATAGAGTGGGGCTGACTATGAGATTTGGAGTGATGTTCGCTGTGATGACTGCTCTGTATTTGGTCCGAATAGTTGGGCAAATATGGCGCCCAATCATCGACAATCTGTTTCCTCCCTTTGCCGGTAATACGTCTCAGTTCGGCCAAAAGCAATGCCTGCGCCGCTTCTCGTACCTCAAGACACCTGTCCTGCCAACGACGCGCCAGTATCTCAACTAATGGTTTTTGAAAATGTGTTGATTTGACCAAATCGGGCAAAAGAACGCAATGAAGTGCTGCCAATAGACTCCATCCCTGTTTGATCTGTTGCTGTTGGTTAGCCAAGTGCTCGGCCTCTGCCGCCACATCAGCTTCTGATTTACTATCCGTTCGACTCGCTCTTCGGTTTAATTTACGCTTTCGTTCACTTTCCGGAATAAATGTCGCGCTCGTCATAGACATCAATGTATTGGCCAATGATATGATCGACAAGAGATGGTTAGTTGTGATGGCAGTCGACAGTTCCCAATGAAGTCGTGATGAGAATCTGCGCGCCTTTTCCTCCTCGACAATCAATTCCGGCGGCAAATAAGAAGCAATCTTAACATGTTTTGCATCTCCTTTAGTGGTCGGCGCCGACGGCTTTCGTTCAATTTGTTGTACAGAAGCATCCAATTTGTGGACATAAGTCGGCAAAATGAGAGACATGTGACCACCTCTTGAGATCATTCCGAAGCAAATGGGTCTCAACGGTCGCAATAATCCGAGCTTTGATTCGCAAACTTTGTCCAAATCCGAGTCCAGACCCCAGGCGTGCAATAAAGAGAGTAATAGTCGGGTTATATCCATAGTTAGGTTCGTTTCTCCGACATTCAGTTTCGCCGGCTTTTTAGCGCTATTGCTCGGAGGGGTTGTCACTCCTGTAGAACCGGCTGATGAAGCGGTCGAACCTTTCCTATAGAAGCCAACCGTTATATCTCCCGAAACATTCTTGAATCCAATGCTATCGGCCTTCGCCTGTATTTTTTGGGCCGCATTTTCTGCGCTGTCCTTCACTTTCGTTAAAAATCCTTTGAAAACAATATTTAAATTAAATGCAAATTATTGTTAAACCAATTCTTCAAAATACCTGAAAGTTTGTGCTGTGTTTCTGGAGAACACGAGAGATTGAAATACTTCTGATATTCCGTGTTGTTTGTCAACCCCTGAGCCTCGAGAGTGTTCGGCGTTAATGAAGAATATTCTTCACTCATTAGTTGGACTAAAGAAAAAAAAATATTTAAAAAAGAGCTTTAACTCCATATCAATACCAATAAGAGCTTCGACATCGAAGAAGAGCACATGACTGTCCTGATCCTTAGGATTGGTTCTTAAGCCTTGAATCATCAGTGGATGAGATCGGGAACGGATAGACATATCGATGACATCGTGTTTCTGTTTTTCTAAATGAGAACTTATATTATGAAGTCCTCTGACGGCCGCATGTCTTATGGCGGCTAAGTTCCTGTGCCTCAAACCCCTAAACAAATGAATGGCAGGGTTTGTCAGCCGATCGCCAGCAGTGGTCACGTTCTCATCGCAAGCATTTAGTATTTCTTCAGCAATGATGCCGTGTAGTACTCTGTCCAGATGTCCTGTCTCCATTTGCCACACATACACAGACCCATCCACACACCCGACTATCATAAAGTCGTCGAGTGGTCGCCATTTGATTGTGTGAATCGGGAAGAGGTGACGACTGGCCAACATTACACACTTGCGTTCCTTCAAACTAATCAATGCCACCGAATGGTCGCTCGCGACCGAACAAATACATTGAAGTACTCGCGGCTAATGATAGCATAAATTAAATCAAACATTCTATTTGTCATTCATTCCGAACTTACATTACAGTCCTTCGGCGGTGCGAACAACTGAGTGATCTCTCCCGCGTGTACTGAAAACCTATGCAGAAGTGTTCCGCTGTATATATCCCACAAACAAACAGAGAAGTCGACGCCTCCCGACACCAGATGCGCGATATCATAGCGATTGTTGATGTGATGCGGATATAATAAACAGTTAACTCTTCCGGAATGTCCCACTAGTATCTGGTGGTGCGGCCAGTCTTCGTAAGTCAGGTGCTTTCCCACTAAGAACTGCAACATAATTGTCTGACTGGCCGACACTATTATTATACTTCCGTCTTCACGACCACAAACCAGTCTTCCCTGGAGTGGCAGATATACTGATGACGTCAGCTTATAATAAGGTGTTTCATCTGATGTGTGGATCTAAACAATGAATTCAAAGATTATTACCGTAATTAAAAGAATTAAAACTAAAATGACTGACCAATTGATCTAATATTCCACAGGGAGAGGGTGTCATCGTTTTCCAGGCTTTCTCTAATGACTGGATGACTGTCGGCGCCATTTGGGGTGGAATTTCCATTGTCTCCTGACTTACAGATGAGAGATCTCTATTGGAAACGTCAGGAATGGACCAAATGGTAACCCTTCCAAAGGAGTCGCCTCTGATTAGAAGTTTTTGAATAGTTTGCGATTCATTTACATTTCGATTCAATAAATAGTAATTCATTGCCGGCGGACATAAGAGTCTCTGTTTTCATGTTTTCAGATATAATTAAATTAAAAAAAATATTTCAATAAAAGAATTTCTTAATTATAATGACCTCATCGTTAGGAATGGCGAGAATACAGTAAAGGAATGGCTGATCAGATTCTGGTGAATGGAATTCTTTTTTCTCTGGAATACAACTGAGAAATAAACAGATTTTAATTATTTTGGAGACTATTTTATGATAAAAAAAAACACAATTTTCACAAAACATGCGGACATTTCTTAACCGAAAAACGGGTTCAAATCATAATAAAAAACATTAGAATTAATTTACAATCGGTTTTGAAAATAATTTATGTCAACAATAAGAAGACAATCGACGAGATGTCTAAAGCCTTTAAATGTTTACAAACCTAATGGCCTTTCCTTTAAGTTTGCTATTAAGAAAAAATTTGTTTTTTTAATTTAAATTATTAAACAAACACTTAATTCTATGAATACTTTTGAAAACAAAATCTTATATTCAGTAATAAATGCGTTAAAATGAAAAATAATTGAACGAAAAAACTGAACGATTCTGTCATTGATTTGTGGTTAATATGAGATTAAAATAAAAGTATTGTTCGGTTAATGTAATGAATGGTTTACTTGAGGGGCAGTTTGTAGAGATAGCCTTTCCCCGTATCGCTCCACACAATTATGCGGTCAGCGGTCAAGAAGTCGCCGCCGGCCCAGCGCTCACCTCTTCTACTGTCGACCGAACAGAGGAGTGAGAAATCTCCCGCATCGTAGACCTCAACAATTCATTGAAGATATAAGTCTTAGACACTGTTAAAGAGCGACGGATCTGATCTGAAATACCTGCCAATACTTCGTGCAAACGACTAGAACTGTCCTCTGATTGTATATACAGCACGTCATCCGAATTGCATTTAGACATCGAATGGGTTTCGACTCGTCCTCATAAATGGGTTCCGTAGAGCGCACTTCATGACCGGTCAGCGCCCATACCTTAACCACTCCGGCGATCGAAACACCGATTACAACGTCTTCTGCTTTAGAATTAAAAGTACAGTTAATTTCTTCTTCAGTGCCATTAATGCAATCAATAAGTAAACAATTGATGCAAACCTTGGCGTTTGACGGGTCTTAAGACATGAATAGCACTAATCCAGTCCGGGTTTACTTTAGATGTCAGAGTATAGAGCACTTCAAGAGTCGTCACATCCATTATCAATATTTCTGCATAATATCCATTACAGAAGAGTCGAATGTCTTCCTGTGACGCCAACTGATAGGTCTATAATTGGATTTAAATATTCAGTTATAAATCACTTGCAATAGAAGAGGTGAGGGGTGTGTGAGGTGTGTATGAAAAGTGTAAGACCTGGATGTTTGTGTGGACGCATTGCATTTTGACGCTCTCCAGACATCGACCATCACTTAAGTCCCATAAAGACATCTCTCTATTGTAAACATTCATTAAAAATGTATAAACTCTAAGACATTGGACACAAACCCGGCCTCAGAGGAGCTGACGAGTAATGAGTTATCATTTGTTTGCTTTCCATTGGCCAGACAGAGAACGGGCGACGTGTGACCGAACAGAAGACTTCTGGGCGTCAACTGAACAACAGATATGAAGCAATCGATTGAGTGATTGATTGATAAAGTGTTGGACAAACCGTTAGATTGTTTTGATTGCAATCCCAGAGACAGATCTGTCCGTCATTACAACCGGTCACTACTGTCTTGTAATCATTGGTCAATAGGACACAAGATATGCAATGAGTGGGCGATTGTGAGCCCCAGAGAGTGATCGGAACAATCAATTGGTTCGAGAGTCCAATTACTGTCATCTTTAAGACATTAATTAATTAATTGTTTTTCAAAAACATAACAAAATGTTTACAAAACCTCTCAATTCATACGACGTCTGACTCTCTGTTTGTATTGAAATTCACTTCAAAATAAATCCCTAAAACCTCTGCGAAGCGAACAATGCATTAAATAATTTATCAGTTTTTAGCGTTAGAACAAAATTATTTATTCAGATTTTGGGGCAATTCTATAACATTAATATATTTTTTATGATTCTCTATATTTTTAGCAAAAGTGTTGTATATTCTGGCGATTCTTGTAATTGATTTTAAATTTATTCTTTAAATTCATTAAGTTTTTGCATATATTTTAAATAATAAAAATAGCATAGAATTGCTTATACGTTAATCAATCATTATATTGAATGATCTTGCTCTATTTGAAAAGTTTTATTATGTTCTGAAACAGAATTTAATTAATTCTTAATTATATTATAGTTTTTTTTTGGATTTTAGAGAATTATTGAAAAAACTAATTATGTGTTTACAGGAGTGAAACTAATTTTATGTTATTTCTCTGAATAATTAAAATGCATTTTAATTTAATGGCAATTCTCTCTTATATTTATTTATTTATTCTTTACTATAAATACACTGACTATTAATGTTAAATATATTTAGACTAAAAACTTGTATTCATTTTAACGAAACATTACTTTTAAGTACTTTTAAGAATGTTTTGGTTGAACTCAAGACAAAATGCAAGAATTTTTTTAAAAAATAACTTATATGCAAAATATAGTCAATTATTTCCTTTAAATTAATTTTTATTTAAAATTTCAACGAATTGTTAACTAAATTCAAATAAAAAATTATTTCTTTATTTAATTGCAATTCCACTGAAAAGAAATTGAAATCCTATTGAAAGTACATCTGTTCTGCTATTCTATTGTTAAAAATGACTCAATTTATGAGACATTCAATGATTGTCTTCAATCTTCTCAGAAGTATTTATTATTGAATTATAATTATTTTTTAGAAAAAAAATATTGGAATTTAATGCAAATTATTAGCGAAAGAGTTATTGAAAAAAAGTTTATATATTTCTCACGACTTTCTTATTGAAAGGAAACTTATGGTTAGAGCTATCGTTAGAATCAATTAGTGCTAAAGTACTAAACATTTAAGAAAACAATTTTTTCCGCTATAAATAAGTCGGAAATCTTTTCTGGGATTTTCTATTTCAAGTCTACTTCTAGTGAAGTAGACATTTAAGTAAATTCAGGGACAGTTTGAATGTTTGGCATAACATCACTGATTCTTTGATATCCGTATTTCCAAATCAGTACTAAATTTCACATCTATTTCGTGTTTTAGAACAACTTTTTTTCACATCTATTGTAAAATAAAATTCTAAAAATGAATTTGTGTTTTATTGCCATTTATTTGTCGATTAATGACTTAAAACGAAATCAAGGCCTCCAGAGAAGGGATTTTTAATAGTTTTATTAAATGTCTATTCCATGTGATTAAACAGGATATCGAATATAATATACAATTATTTCTCATTTCATGTTTGCTTTTATATTAAATTCTGCAATAGTTTCACAAACAGATTGTTTCCAAATATTAAATATAACATTCATTTCATTTATTTATAATGGAATCTAATATCAGAAATCAGTTTTTGATTGAATTAATAGATAAATAAACTAATTTTATATTTCAAATCAATTTACAAAACACTATAAATAAATAATTGAATGCAATATTAAATTAGAATTCAGTTTCCGTTTTGAATCATTGATGAAGATATCAATCATTTTGTATTCCAATTATCAATTCAATAGAATGGGTCCCAGAAATCAATTGAACTCAATATATGTTTAAAATATTCTCAATTAAAATGTTTTAATAATATTTCTGATAATTACTGTTTGAATAAACCCCTAAATCGTAATCAATATCCTGCTTATCATGAATTCTGTATTTTTAATGCATTAAAACTTCATTTTTTATAATTTCCTAAACATATTATAAATCAAAACTTCAATGAGCTTTAAATCTATTGTTTTATTAGGAATTTAATGTTTATTCACTATATTATTAATGGATAATTACATTCTTTAATAATTCTTTATTTAAATTACACTCTAATGACTGAAAAGTTAAAATTTATTGAAATTCTTTATAATCTATTGATTCTTGACATAAACATTAATGGGTTTGAAATGATTTATAATAAATGCAATTATTTTTTTTATCGAATCTATAATTTTATTCCAAATGATCCCGACATTGAAAGCGGGGTTTCCTTTAAAATCGGAATCTGATGTGTCTTTCCTTTTATCCAGAATTTGGTGAAAATTTTTTTGTTTAATTGTAAGCAAAATCTTATTTCCGAGAAAAATATCGAATTAATAACAATTTTTTGATATTTAATAAATTAAAAAATAATAATTGAATTAATAGGTTGTCTCTAAAAGTTTATGAATTAATTAGGAAAAAATCTGAAATTCGGCCTAAATTTTCTGATTATAATTATTTTTATGTCGGAATATATCTCTATTTAAAATTAATTACACATTAATTATATGAATAAAAAGAGGAAAACACTAAAAAAATTTGTTATAAAAATTGTGATAAATTAGTGATAAAAATATGAAAAATAATTCCTATTTTGAATTCAAGATCGGAAGCTAATGGAAAAATCAGTACAAATGGAAAATAAAATAATGATTTATAATCTCTAATCAATCGATGCATTGATTTCATTAAAAAGCAATAAAAAACAGGAACAGAAAAAAGCAGTTTTTGGACAAAAAGTTTTCCTCAAAACTAATTCCAAATCAAAACGTCTTAATAAATAATTAATTAAAAAATCACTAATTAGTGTCGAAAATTCAAAAAACGATTTGGCCTTCGATTGCGGACAATAGGTTTGGTCTAAAAGTAGTGAAAGTTTTCTTTTTTGTGACAAATGGTCCGTTAGTTTCCTTGAGTCTCGTATTGACAATACATATGCATCTCAACAGACAATTTCATTGCCATTAATCGTATTTATCATACATTTGCTGCACAACTAATCAATGACTGACTACTTCTGTGCCATTTGTTGTTAGGTTTTCATTATCACAATAATTATGAACATTAGGCCTGACATCCATTCAAATTCACGAATAATTTATTTAAAATGAATTTTCTTTTCCCGAAAACTTATTCTATTATTTATTTTAATTCATTCATTCAATCATATGATTCACGACTTTCGGAAAAATGAATTTTCAATCCACTATTCAATTGGTTTTTTAGAGGAAAATCTCAATTGATTTTCACAATTATTTAGTAATTATATGAGAAAACAGAATAATAGACAAAATTAAACAAATTTCGCGTAAAGTTATTTAATAATTATAGTTATTTTCCAAATAAATACTTTAGAAAACTATTATATAATAAAAATGTTTGCAAAGAATTATGAAAAGTTTAAATATTGTTCAGAAAAGTAATTATTATAAGAAAGTGTAAGAAAATAAAAATTTAATTTTGAGTTCATTCGTACTTTTCTTACTAAATGTAAGACTAAATAAAAAAAATAATAGTCATTAAGAAAGTGAACGAATAATAACTGAATTTAGTTCTCATTTCAAACAAATTCCTTATTTGTTTGAAATGATATTCTTATAAAACCTAAGCAATAGTTCTATACATTTCAGATATTTTTGAGTTAATATTGAAATAAAAAAATGATATCATTTTAAGGGATCAGATCTGATATCGAATTATTTAATAAATTTATTCCACACAATATCCTATCCGTTCGTCTCAATTGTCAGTTGTAGTCTACCTGTTCTGTTCACTGGATTTGGTGTCTGTGCGCAAACCACTGCCGCAGCTATAATACTGTAGCACTACTGGAGCCGCACTGCCAGTGCTCTGTTGAACGAACTGAGAACTGGAGAGAACTAGAGAACAGTTCGCTTTGAGTGGAGACTTGAGAATAGTTTTTAGTGAGTGTTTGATACGAGTCTTGAAAAGTTGGTTAACTTAAGAGTAAACTTATGTAAAAAGTATGTCATTAGTGCTTAGACTTGTGGTCTGTTCCCAATCACAATCAATCCAATGATGCAAGTGTTGAGAGGACTGGTCTTTCCTACTCTTGTGCTTTCGTTCATTTATAACCCATATGTTGGCTGTGCTCTCAACGAACAAACGAGTGCTTCACCGGTGGTGTTATCCACACCTAATGAAGAGCGTATCACCACTGCTCTCCACCGAATCGGACCATCACATCAGCACATCCATCACATCCGTGCCCACAACACCACTGTAAAGCGCTATCAAGTGGCCAAGTTCGATTTCGAGCACGTCTCCACTCCCTATATTATTTCATTATGGATCATAATTGTAGGTCTGGCCAAAATAGGTGAGTCCTCTCTCAGTCCCAGTCCCTTCTCAGGAGCTTAACATTCAGCTGTCATAACCTTAAAGTGGAGCCCCTTTTCATACCTAACTCTCGCCAAAAGTGGAAACATTTTTTTTAAAAAGCATTTTTCAAATAATTTTTATGAACAAAATCTTTTCTCTCATATCATATGAATGATTGGGCTTTTGAATCGATAATCAGGTCATTGAAGAGCTATTCAATACAAACATCACTACAATTGCCATCATTTTAATAATAGTTAGCAAACAATTGATTCATAATTTCCAAACAGACATCCATTTATTGCTAACAATGGTATCAATCAAAAGGTCTCTCTGAAGACCACAGGCTTTTAAAAAAGTTGTTCATCTATTCATCCAATCTATTAGTAAATGATTTTCAATGTTAATCATTAATGTAGTGAAGAATTACTGAACTAATTGAAGGTCTCGTCAATTCCTGTGTTTCTAAAAATTTTACAAACTATTCGTTAATTTATATTTTTTTAATCAAAAAAAATCAAATTATCTAATGAAGGGATATATCATAGTATGAAATGAGAGTTTGCTCTGTGAGAGGCCTTTCCTACAAAACCCGTTGGATATGCCTGTGATTAGGAGAGAGTGGTATTCATTGGTATACATAAGTCATACCAAAGGAGTACTTCTTTTCCCAACTGTTTTAGACATTAAACTAATAAATGAATAGAAGTTTTACGAAAACAGTCTTAAAAAACAAGAAAAGCGGACAAAAGTAGTCAACAAATGACGGCATTCATTGAAAAAAGTGTTGCTTTTATGCAAATTCTTCACTAATTTATAGAATATTTTAATTAAAGAAATGATTTTTATCTTTAGGGCACAGAATAACTAATGGTATTGTCAGAGAACTCAATAATAAAAATATTGTTATTCTGTAAACAATAATGAAATTCAAATCTTATTAATCTTATTGTCTGATTAACCTTAGGATTGAATGTATTTATTGGATTCAACAGTAATTAATAGTTAATTATATTAATTACTATTAAAAAAAATCTAATGAAAAATATGTTAGCCTTATAGTCAATGATATATTTATAAAGCATTTTTCAGATAAAATATACCATAAAATGATTGGATAATGTGTTTTATGGAATCCAACCATTGAATTGATGGCAATATTCTGTGGAAAAAAAACTTTATTTAATATTCTCAATGAATACCCTTGTAGTGAACGGAATGAAATATTTTAGAATTTATTTTAATTATCTTGAAATCTATTAATTAATTATAATTTTATTTATTCAGTAGAGAAATAGTAAAAAGAAATAATAATTTTCCATAAAATTGTGTTATTATT
>JAQIYF010000261.1:0-11528 GCA_034700865.1 Oribatida sp. Gr-Ori-00025
ATGTTTTTGAATAAAAATCATTTATTGTCTAATCATAGCATGGATTTCATGCTTAGTTCACATCAATTATAGATTTTTTTCCACAAAAAAGACATATTTTTAATGTTATATAAAATATTTTTGTAATTAACTAAAAACTTAAAAGTTTCGAATCCAATATTTATGATAAGAATTGTGATTCTTATTCAATATAAGGAATAAAATGACAATTTTATTGAGACAACTGATAGTAACTAATAATAAATTGATTTATAGAAGAATATAATAAAATTCTAATTTGAAGGTTAATGTCATATAAATTATTACATAATATACAGAAAATGTCTGAAATAGTCTATTAAATGAATAGTTAGTTTTGACCCAAAACTTTTGGGTTAGAATTAAAGGAAAGTTTTGGAAATATCCCAAAAAAAAGTTAAGATATTCTTAATTTCAGATTCATTTTGGCTAAAAAATGGTCTATTAATAGAAACTTAATATCAGTTCTAATATTCTTATCGATTAAACCAATATTTAAAACTTTATTAAACATTTCAAAACTTTTCATTTCAGCCAATAATTCAATGAATTGACAGAAAATGTCACTAAAAGACCGATAAAAATATGAAACAAAGTATTTAACAATTATTCTCATATTCTTGTAATCATTTCAATCAAATTAAAAGCCAAACCAAAGAATCGCTGAATTAATAGTGAAATAAATTGAATTTAAAAATGAGAACTAATTTATGAAATGATTGGGAAATTGAATGCAATTAATGTAACGCTATTTGTGAGCAAAGCGTGAGTTCTATTGCTTTGGACTGAAAGCCAACAAAACGTCAATAAATTAGTGAAGAGTTGAGTAAATCATTGAATTCAACGAAACGCTAAATACAAGCGAAGAGTCGTTTGTTTCACACATTTATCGCAAATAATTCACTATTTGTCGACATTTTTTGCCTTTAATTTCATTCAAAGGTTTGATTTCTTATATTTAATGCAATTATTATTTTTATTTCACAGTATTTGACGAAAATATCGACAAATTAGTTGCCATTTGTTTGTCGCCAAAAGTTTGGCTAAAATATCAATGAATTCATTGTTTTATTCATTTGTTTGGCTATTATTGCAAAAAAGTAATGAAATTGTATTTGAATTGATGTTTAGATTTGTGTGGAAGTGATGGCCAGAGGACAGCAGAAGATCCAATCGCAACAGAAGGCGGCGAAGAAGGCACAGGACGCGAAACGGGCCGAAGGACACGACCAGAAGAAAGCGGCGGCGGTTGCCCTCACTTTCCAGTGCGTTGTCTGCAAAGTAAGTCATAATTTTTATTATTAAATAGCACTTGAATTGAATGGCAATTAATTATAATCTCTCTATTGTTGGCACTGGTAGTCGCAAATGCCTGACCCAAAAACCTATAAACAGCACTTCGTTAACAAACACCCGAAGGCACCGGTGCCCGAATCACTCAAAGACGTGGTCGCCTAACCCCTAACACACGACTCACCTCTCGTCCCAAAACAAATGCATTACTATTATAGCGAACCAGTTATGCAAACCTGTTGTTCAGTCTCTCAACTCATCCCAACTATTGTTTGAATTTCTTTTAAAAAACTTTTTAAAACATTTCGTTTTCGAGTCATTGAACTCTAATTATATCACAAAAACTGTCCAAAAAAACGATCGAAAAACTCATTTCATTTCAATTCTTCTGTTATTTACAATACTTTTGATTCAATTTATACAATACGTGAATATATCGGATAAAAAATTATAAATAAATTAATCGAAAAATTGTTTACATTTTGTTTAAGATTTTTTAATAAGTATTAAAGAAAAAATATTTTTCAATTGTTTGATACGTTTGTAATAATTCTCAAATTTTAAAAAATAATGTTAGAAATGGGTTCAAAAATATAGTAAAAGTGTTTTTTCTCTAAACATTTCTCCAATATTTTGAAATTTGTTTCAATCAATAACTGATTTAAATGACAGGAAATTAATACTTAGAGACAAGTGAACCACAAATCATGAGATTCTCAATCATAAGACTTATAATAATTATTATTTATTAATAATTAAAAGTAAAACAAGTTTTGTTTCAGTAATAAATACTTTTCTATTAGAATCACATAATAGTTATCGGTTTAGATGAGAAGCACTTCAATCATATGTTTCCTAAAGTGTGAATAGAGTCTAAAGAACTGTCTGTTCAGACAAAAAGATAAATTGGTATTCAATTGGAATAGAATTCCATAGTTTGGGCTTCAATTCAAAAAGTTATCACTATTTGAGAAAAAGACAGTTCTTTAGACTCCTTTAGGCTATGGATTCATATATTCTTATTATTGTTGATAATAGAGTACATGAGATGTATTACATTTACTGTATTTTACATCAAAATGTATAATACAATGTCTTATACAATGACCTGTTTTGCATACATACATGAAAATTGCGTAATCTATAGAAAATATTTAAGATATATTAAAAATTACGAAAAAGGCATTTAATTTATTGATTTGTTGATTATTATTACGTTTTTCAAAAGATGTAGTAGAGGTAGAACAGGGTTAGTGTAGAAGCTTTAAAATGAGAGGACCCATCACATTTATATTTAGCAAATCATTCATTTTATAAGAAAAATACATGTATAAATTATACCGGGTACACTATTATATATCAAAAATAATGTGCATGGTACATTACTATACATGTTTAGTACAGTTACGGTATTATTCAAACTCTAGTTCTTATTCTTTGACTTTTACAGCGAATTAAAGAGTAAAGTATTGCTAACATTAAGAACACTTATATCGGGAATAAAAATCAAAATTCAATGATTAGACTCTTTTTTTGGGGAAAAATCAATTTTCAAAACAAATATTTTGCTTTCTATTTGATCACCAATTCGTTTGAGTCGATAAACAAATCAATATTTCAATCGTTTATTTATTCCTATAATTGAACGCGAATTTCAATAAAAATTCACGAAAATTATATTAATCTATAAAATCTATTTTTGAATTTTATTTTTGATATTAATTAGAATGTCATTCAGAACTTGATTTAAGAGAAAAACCTTCAGAATTGCTCTCAAATGAAACCGATTTAATACAAAATCACTTCACTTTTGTACTGAAAATAAGACAAATTTTTATAACAAAAAAAAGATAATAAAAATCTCAACATTTTTTAATATAAATCACTTTATTTTCATGAATTGCAATACAATCCAGATTTGCATTAAAATCAATGAATTACTAAATGTAATAATAATTATAAACGAAATACAATTTTAAAGATTAAATACAAAATATACTAAAAAGTAGTCATTTTTTATCGGAATAATGTGTGAAAAGGAAGAGTTGTTTTAATAATTATAGAGAAATAGAGTAATGATTAGAATGTTTTCAATTCAAAAATTAATCCGAATTTTAGGTCTAAATCAATCAAACAATGAGTTAATCAAATGTATTATAAATAGCATTGAAATAAACATAAAAATGAAAATCTATTGTCAATTAAGAGGTAAATATCGATTGGGATTACTATTGGAGAAGAAAATTATGAAACAATTAGTTATTGAAGTCCTGGTCGTCGTGAGGGGCGTCCAGATCGCGATAATTGACTCGCTTTCTGTAAATTCAATACAAGGTTTACATAAATGGGTGACTATTTTAAAGATAACTCCGTTTTTGTCTCTGAAAACAACTCAAAATGTCTTTTAAAAAGTGCCCAAAAAAGTCGCACCAAATCAACACCAATAGAGAGATAGGAAGAGAACAGACATTTATGAGAGACTAAACCATTTCGTTAAAGCCGTCGGCAATGTCTTCATATCCAACGATATTTCGCGGATCTTTGCTATAGTTGTTTTCAGACAACGGATCCGTAAGATAAACATTGTTTTTAAAACTACTGTTTCGACACTTACCGCGTGAATCGTGGCTTTTGGTGAGCCATCGGTCCTCCTCTGCCATATTCATGCATTGGTCCTCCCATTCCCATTGGCGGATAACCTCTTCCATATCCCATCATAGGTACACCAAAGCCGCCCATCGGTGGCCCTCGCGGTCCATAGCCGCCCGCCATATAAGGAGGAGGTCCGGGATAAGGTCCCGGCCCGTGAGGCATATACCCAGGACCCATTGGTCCGGCATTTGCGTTGTCATTACGATTGGGTGTATTAGTTGAGACCCGATTGAGGGGATGTTCGGGAAGTTGTGGTCTCTTCGGATCAAAAATATAATTATTAAGATATTCCGCGTTTTTCTTCGCCTCCTCTACGCGTTCGATGTGTTTATTAAGAATATGTTTGCGGACAAAGTCGGGTCCTTTGAATTTCTTGCCGGACAGCGGACACAACCACTTGTCTTTCGCCAACTCTTGAGTATTCAATTTAATGAAGTTCTCGGCCTCTTCTTCCTGGTCTTTAAGTCCCAACTTCTTGGCCTCGTCTTCGGTGACAACGGGCGGCGGCTGAAGGAAGGGCTGAACGTGTGTTTCGAATTCCTTAATGTAATCGTTGACCTCTTGTTGTGTGACACGACTGGATGTCGAGACCATAGCTCTCGCGTACATAATTCCAATTCTGTTCGGCATTTCGTCTTCGTTTGGATACTCCAAATGACTGTAATAGTCGAGCGAATGAACGATTCGTAAGTATAGAAGCAATCGATCCAACACTTTGATGAGACTCTCATCCCTATCAATGGAAGGCCCGTTATGTTCGTTATCCTCTCCGTCATCCAGTTCTCCAATATCGGAAGTGCCCAACAGTTCCTCCTCTTCAGCACTCGCCTCTTCAATCAAATAATCGGTTATATTCTTTAGTAAAGGATTCTTAGAAATGAAACCAAACATAGGCTTCGAATCTACGGCTTCTTTAGGGTCAGCGCTCTCGTCGTCCCAAAGCTTCTTCTGTTGATCTAAATTGAGGACAATTTTCGCCGCGTGTCTGATGTCAGCGCGAACTACATTCTTATGAGACGCCACTCCAGTGACAGAACGAATACGTCGAGTCAGGTCTCGATTCACTATAACATTGAGTTCTGTGTCCCTCACCTATCAGTCCATTCAAAGAATAATTTAGTCAATTTATGATTCATTAATTATTAAATTTTAACCCACTTTTAAAGTATTAAAATTCCAACAAATTTCCCGAATATTGACCGTCGGTTCATACGTAGCCCACGCGCGACGGAAAAACCTTCGTTCAGATGTTGGATCTGCTATACAGAGGCGAAGGAATCCGGGATAGCGTTGGCATAACTGGAAAACAATATAAATTATATTAAAAAGAAATAAAATAATTATAAAAATTCATTACTTCTTCAGTTTCAGCTCGAGTTATAGTCGGCGCCAGATTTCGAATAAAAACCGAAAGCGTTCGGTGAAGTGGTCGGGGCTTTACAGTGTCCTCACTGTTGTTGTTGTTATTATTTATCTTCGCCGGGGATTCAACAGTTTCTTCAGTCTTAACCTTAGTTTCCTTCTCTTGATGTTCGTCATCGAGTGTGGCCTTAGACTCACTATTGGCGTCCATCGACGCCTCTCCCTCTTCCATGGAATCTGTAACTCCAGTCTCAGTCTTATTATTAACCTCTTCTTTAACTTCATTCTCATCCTTATCGAGCACTTCATTGTCTTCTGACTTAACCTTTGCTTCGGTCTCATTGTCGGCATTCTCGGCGTCTCTAGTATTCTGGTCATCGCTATCCGACTCCTCTCCGGCCTCCCTCTCAGTCGACAATTTTCTCGGTTTATTAGGTTTTTCGACATCAACTGCGAAGAGTGAAAGATGGGGTTCGACGGCCTTCTCCTCGACATACGTCTCATCCAAAGCCTTCAAATCAAAGTCAATACCGCCCTCGAGCTTAATGACGGCCGCGTCCAACAAACGGATGATTTCGTTGGCCTTCTCCACGTCAACCGACACCGAATCGATCCAATTGCCGGCCAATAACTCGAGGAATACATTCAATCGCTTCTTAATAACGAGTGTCCTCTCATTCTTGCGCTTTTCATACTCTTCCGGATGGTATTTGGAACGAAACCTATCATTCAATTGAAACCAAACAAAAGAAAAAGAGAGAAAAGAATAAAATGAGTTAAATATGAACTTTAAATAAAGGAATAAAATGATTGGAAAAACCATTCAATACTTCAAATCTTAACGGCTTTTAGAAGAAAAAAATTAAATTAATTATAAAAAACGATAGAATTTATGTTATTTTTTATTTTATGGATAAAATCTCCTGAATTTGAGTCTCACCTCAACCAACACTTGGAATTAATTTATAGTCGAATAGTTTGAATGCATTTGTGTTAGAATTAACACTAATATAATAAAAAACAGATTTAAAGAAATATTACTTTTCTGTGAAAACAATTGCTTTTTCATATCATATCAAAAACACATCATTTTTTTTCTTAGCATTCGGTTTATAATAGAAATCATTTGTTTTAATCGAAGAAATTATTAAAATTATTTATAAAATGAATTTTTTTCATTTAACTGATTGTAGTTTTTAAGTGAATAAATAAATTCATTATTTCATTGAATTATTTCTTTTGAAAACACTTTAAGACTTAGAAAAAAATTGCGGAAAACAATCACCGATTCATAAAACATATTAAAAACATTTGTAAAATAATTCTTTTGAGAAATTTTCACAATAATTCTCAAAGCAATCGATCAGTCCTTTCAATAGAATGTGATAATCAATACCGGAATCGCTGTATTCGCGAATCAATAAAATTTGTTTAAATTATAAAAAATAAAATCAAAAACTTTTTGTTAATTATTTGCATTGTTATCCTTTGGAGAAAAAATGTTCAATAAATTATATGTAAGTAACGTGTGTTCAGCACAGGTATCCTAAACTCAATTGCCTTACCATTCCTCGTCTTTATGTGCGGAAAAGAAATCAAGAATTTGTCGTCTTTTAAAGTCCAACTTATAGTCGTTATACTTCTTAACAGCGATCTGATCATCGATTCCGTCGTCTTGTGTCCCCAAAAACTGTTTAAACGTCATCATTGGTGGCTGAGTCGGACCCGTGTCCTCCCTGTCCGGAATACTAGTATTAAATTATAAAACAATCGACAACTACCGGCTCTTTATCCCAAACCTGTGCTGATTCTGGTTTTGAGCCTTAGGCCCGTTGTTATCCATTTGATTCCAATTATTGTTGGAGTGATGGACGCCATACCCACCCATTTCATAATTAGGATAAGACCTGTCCTCCCAATCCCGACCCCCTCTCTGTCGCTTAATTGGAGGACTCATATCACCACTTCTGTCGGCCGGACTATATCTCTCTCTGCGTTGACCGCCTCCTCCTCCCGACTGACCTCCACTACCCATAGAATAGTTATTATCCCTATAGTTATCCCTTCGCTGTGGGATTCGGTCTCTATTGCTCTGATTATTCCAAACGCCGCCACCGGTTCCGCCACTTTCGCGACTAATTAATCCAATTGTTAGCAAAACAAACAAAACACAAGACATTCTGTTTGCACATACCGTTCATTCCAATCATCATTTCTGTTACCGGAGTTCCTGTCGTTGTAGTCATTCCTCTCGCGTCTGAATTTATCTCTACCTCTTCGGCGGTCGTATTCGTCTTCGCTGTCACCCATTATTCTCAGTTATGTCACCGTTTAGTCCAATAATTCAAATAAAATATCACTAAATATATCAAAAAAATATTTAATAAATCACTCAATAAGTCATTCAATAAGTGTTTGAATTAAATAAATAAATAATTATTTGAAATATTGTGAGAGAAGTGCGAAACAAATCATTCGTTTTCGCAGTAATGGCGACACAAATGCAGACAAAAGTCAGTTTCGGTTTCAATCAAAGCAAACATTATCTGAAGACATACCTCACAAATGGTCTGACAATTAGTTAATTAAATAAATTATTTCTCTTAAAGCGTTTGTTTATAATTCAATAAAAATATTTATAAATAAATGATTAAAAATTAAAACAAATTAAATGAGAGACCAATGCCTTCAATGGCTCACAAATTGAGACAAAGTCTGTGTCAGAGGCGTTGACGACAGCATTCACTCGCATATGACGTGACGTCTGGTTATTGGAAAAACACAGGAATTGCCCCTTCAGTGCAAATCCAATCCAAATATCTTTTCCATATGAAGGACATTCAGACATCACGTTATGATTGAAGGTCTCATTCAACTCAGCATTACTTTTATAATAAAGGGAAAGGGTGTATATGAGCTAGGTCAATCAATAGTTATAAATATAGATTTGCTAATATAACATGACTTTATTAATAATGCTAATAATCAATCAATTATTCAAAATAATAATATACTGCACACACACTCTACTGATAATATTAGCATTAAGTCAATAAAGTGATAAAAATAAATACAATAAACACTTTACTCTTTTTTGAAGTAAGCTTATGTTTAGCACATTATCACGTTTAGACTTATTTAGCACCTTGTTTATTTTGCAACTATAATTAAAAATCATAATAATTGCATCAATAATATCATAAAAGCTAATACTTTGCGTCAATTTATAAATTATTTTATTTTTAACTCTTGTTTTGGTGTTTTTTAAATAGATTTGATTTGATGTCTAAACTAAATAATTGTTCGGAAAAAGCAATTAATGTTTTGATAATAAGTTTTGTTTAACATTTGAGGTGATTGTTGGGAAAACAAGTTTAGGCTGTTTGGGACGAGTGGTCCAAACGGATGTGCAAAAGGGCTGTACATCCAGACGGTTGTGTCGATCAGGAGGTTTAGACGAAAATATGTTTTAATATGTTTTTAGATATTTGGGGAAAACATTGCATCAAAAATGCATAGACTTTGTGATGGTTTGGATGGGAATAGTAGTGAAGGTCTGATAGGAGTGTCTCAACAGTATTGCCACCAATGAGTGACTGTTGTGTTGTCTGAATGTCTGAGACTCTGACTGAGCATTGAATGCATTGATTGCTCAACACTTACACAAACTTTATATGAATTTCACATTCATTTCAATCTCACAATCACTTCAAGTCTTGAGTTAACTGTTAATTGAATTCAATATTCAATAAACAAAAAACAATTTCTTAAAATATTTTTCGTTTGTTTTTATAGTGTTTCTAAACGTTTAGCAAAACTTTTATCTAATTATTTGAGTTTTTCATTAATGAAAATCATAAAACCATTGACACAACGAATCATGTCTTCGGATAACAACAACAACAGCAACAGTAATGAGGGGCCAAACAACGGGGCCGTCAATACCGTCTACCAATTGGGTCCCTTCCGAATGGCCACTGAGATCAGCGCCGAATTGGCCGACATTATAGAAATCGATAGAATTATTTACACCCATTGGGCGCTATATGTGGGCGACGGACACGTGATTGATGTGGTCGGCGATGCCTTCAATGACCTGACGGACACCGAGGGAGCGGTGGTTCGCAAGTCTTTGCTGACAGAAGTGACTGCAGATAACTATTGTCGGGTCAACAACAAAGAAGTCGGCGCTAAAGAACGCTGTCTTCAGGCCATAGACCCGGAACTTGTGGTCAAAAGAGCTAACGATAAGGTATTGGATTCACTAATGGATTGTTTGTTTGCTTTAATTGATTTGCAATTATTGTCAGCAAATAATAACTCAATTATTAATGCTATTCATTGACAACTCAATGCTTTAGTCTATACTCTAATCGATTTGTTTTATTAACTTCTAATCTAATCATTGTTTGCATTAATTCATTCGTTTTATTATTACTTTTAATATTGTTTTTATGTCTGAATTCTAATTATATTCTTCAACACATGTAAAGGTCGGCACAACCGTTGAATACAATTATTTGACACGAAATTGTGAACACTATTTGACTGAATGGAAATATGGACAGTCATGGAGTGATCAGGTATTCCAATCGCTTCTACACTTTCATTCAAAAACTCATTAACACTTCATTCCTATGATTAGTACAAATGATAATAATTTTAGTGAATGTCAATAATCTATTGAATATTCTATAGATTTGTTTTATTTTATTTGAAAGATAACAAGAATTAATAAATTCTTGACTTTTATTCCTAAAATACCTTCAATTAAAAGCATTTGAATTTTGATTTTTAGACAATTAGATTAATTTCCTTCCTTTGACATCAAATATTAATAAGAATTAAATCTAATTTAATGTCTATTAAACAGAATTAAATTAAATAACTTTTAATCTGATTTATAAATCAATTTATGATAATTAATAAATGGATTGCAAATACAGATAATAAGACTTGTATTGCTATTTATGACAGATGTCTGATCCCAGAAGTGAACATAAAATTAGAAACTTTAGGCCTATTTCATGTCCTTTTCTGCATTTTTGATCCGATTATAACTTTAATTTACGCCAATTGTTATCTAATCGACTGCTCATTAATTACATTTGACTCTGCATTCAACTGCTTTACCATAACGTCTAACTTCTGTACAGTTATGTTAAATAAATTATTTTTAATGTGAAATAACTTATAAAATAAATTTAGTTCACAATAACCATAACTTTTCAACATATGATTCAATAGTTTTATTATTTTTAATAATAAAATCCTTTTTTATCTCTTTCTCTGTGTACTTAAGGCAGCGGTAGCTTTGAGTGCCATTCAGGCCTTAAAAAGAGAACACAAGGACTCGACGTCTGACGGCCACAGCTTTTTGGTCAACACATTGAATGAAGTGCTGAACAGTCCCGGTGTGAACGCCGGCAACTCCTCGCCGGCAATGATCCGATCGAATTCAATCAATTCATGTCAGTTCACATCTTCCCGGACCACACAGACGGAGACAACTCATGTAATCTAACCTTTGGAACACATTTAAGACATACTTTTTCTGTTTTTTTAGTTTATTTTCTTCTGATTTTACAATAGAATAGTTAACGAAAGAGTGTCACAAACAGTGTCTCTCTTTTCATAAACTAAAATAACTGTTACCTCATTATAATTAATGTCATATACAGTGTATTCTAATCGTTTCGAACTTATTCTCTACTCTAGTAATCTTGAAATGAAAAAATACTTTTCGTTGAAACGACAAAATAGTTTCACAAAATTCTCTCTATTCTTGAGTTTTGATCTAAATTTAAGCGAAGGTTTTGAGCTCTTTATAAATGGCTTAAAAATTCTTCCAATATATTGAATAATCACTTATTAGTTGTCACGAAAATTATTTTTAAAATAGTGTTTTTGTGTTTAAAGTATTGAAATATTTCTATTTCTGAAAAATTGATGCCATAATTCAAATGTATGGGTAGTTCGCCAACAGTTACAGTCAAGTCATCGCTTTATTATAAGAGACTTTTATTATATATAGTTTAATATACCTCTCGGTTACGACTATTATCAGTGAGGCTGGTTATAGTGCCAGCCTTCGTAGTTTTGGCCAGTGACTGAGAGTTTCAAAATTTTCTTAAACAATTATAAAAACATTTTATGTATTCTTTTCCAATTTAATTTAATTAATTACAAAAATCTTGGCTACT
>JAQIYF010000262.1:0-11526 GCA_034700865.1 Oribatida sp. Gr-Ori-00025
GAGAGAGAGAGAGAGAGAGAGAGAGAGAGAGAGTCTATTCTCCACAACACCATATCATATAACATATATTTTTATATAATATCTTCCCTCACATTCTCTCTCTAATGATTTTAAAGTAAATTTTCCGTTTTTTCGCTCTAAAAGTGTTAATTATTTATTCAATTTTAAAAGTTAACAAATAGTAAAAAACTTTTTCCCCTCAAAACAAAGTGTAGTTTGATTTGAATGAATGAATTGAATGAAGATTTGATTATTAAAGATATATTCAAAAACAAATTACTGTATTTCCTCTCTTCAACGTCTGAATTATTTTTCAACCAATTATTGTCTTTAATTCATAATTACCATAATATCAGAATATATTGAATGAATTATCTGTGAATCTTAGCGACAAAAACAAATTATAATTCAAAATATTTTATTAATTCAAAGGATTTTTTTTAGATTTATTACTGAATTCTCTCTTATATAATGAGTGAATGAGTCAGAAATTATTTTAATATTTATGCGAATTCTGTTTATTATAGTTTGTAAAGAATCTCAAACTACTGTATAATATTGTATTGAAAAGTATTAAAATTAATGAAATTGTTTTGTACTTTAAATTGGTTCGCAAACAGTCACTAACCTATAGCTTCACTTCTATCCACACAATTACTACTGAATTTCCCAATAGATATGAAAATGTTTTTTTTAGTTAGAAATATATTTTTTTCTGTAATTGTTTGCAATAAACTATAATTAGTATAAATCGATGCATAATTCATAGCAATTGGAGAGCCTTTTAAATGTTGGAAATTTGAATAATTGAATATTTAAAGTGAAAAAAATGATAGAAATGGTTACGAAATGAATGGGAGATAAATGTATTAAAAAAAAGTTAGTCATTAGTCAGTGAATTATAAATAGTGTTCTCGTCTTTGGTTCTGAAATGATTGCTTCAATTCTATCTATAATATAATGAAAAGCGAGTGAATTGAGTGGATTGGGTGTCATCTCATCAGTAGTAGTCCTCTCTATTGTAACTCATATTATATTCGTTTTGATTATATAGTTATATATAGTTAGTTGACTTCAATTTTCCCATAGCCTTGAAATATGAAGAAATGCAGAGAAAAGCCCTCAGGACTGAGGTATACATTCGAAGAGTTATTATAAATGGTTTCGTCTTTTTTTACTGATTATTTATAATTTAGTTTTTTTCCGAAACGTTCAAAAAATAAAGAAAATTCAATTTCGCATTATTTGTATAACATTTTCCCAGATGTGCCACAATTTGATTCATTATTTCATATTTTTTTGGAACCAATAAATAATGTCTCAAAAAGTTTTTAAGTCTTTTCCAACTATTATCCGAAACCATATCTCTAATGGTAATGAACTCTCAATTTAGTGCTCTCTTTGGCCACTAATGGCAACAATTGAGTCGCCGTTCGCGTGCGGAATATGGGTATCATTTAAATGCTTAAACTCTACTAAAACATCATTTTCTCTAATCTAATAAATATCTTCTGAAATAAATGCTTTTGCGTTAAAAAGCATTCCTTAAATCATAAGATAATTGAATGGAATTACTCTAATGTTATGTTCATTGAGAAGAAAAAAGATTTTTTTTTGAGAAACATTTTTACTATTTTGATAGCGATTTACATCTATTGGATGAGATGTAAAGACAAGTAAAGTATTTCTTAAGTAATGATTGGAAACGTAAAACTAGTGACTTGTGTGAGAACTTTTCAAAAACTTTCTTTTTTTAACAGAACTTGTTTTGAAATGTATTAGTCTTTGCTTCTGATATATTGGTTGCAATTACTGCTACTATTGGAAGGTTTGTGTCTCTAATTGTTAATTAGATTTCAAATCTTTTCACTTTCCTTTGCTTTCTGGCAATATTACAAAAATACATAAAAACTTTTGATTCAGAAAATAATTTACACTTGAATTCAATTTAATGGATAACCAAATGACACAAAAGCACATAAATTAAGTCGAGAATTGAACGCTTGGTCTCCGAAGTATTGCGAAAAAAATCGATTTTTAATGTAAATCACAGTTATATTTATTTGTCGAACATTTCCTTGAATATCATTTCACTTTAAATTAATTGCAAAAAATATAAAATTAATTTTACTTCTAAACCATTTTCTTTACAGTTTATGTTTTATTTCATTTTTCCATTGAAATGAGTTATAGTTTTGAGTCAATTCATTGAAAATAATAAATACATTATTAATAACGAAAAACTTGAAAACTCTGTAATAAAGCAATTAATTTGTCTCTATTTTCCTCGTATTTAAAAATTTTAAATTAATTTTAAAGTAACATAACATTGACTGAGGGATAGCCAAAGGAGTCTATAGTTAGTGCAGTAATTGTTTATTTCGTAAGTATTTTATTGCAGTTTTAGTTAAATTTAAACTAATTATTATATAAATAATTAAAAAAAATTAGATTCTTCACAATTTAGAACACCTTTTATTAAATAATCCATTCGTTACTTCTGTGGTAGTGCTGAGCCCACTGTAAGGCCAACTGTAAGGCCTGTAGTGATAGCTTGACTATCACTACCATATCATCGATATGTTAGATATAATGTATGTATTGCCACATAATTCATGTTAATTATGGTTTATATTATAGAAACGCTTTTCAATAAGTTTATGAAAATTTAGTGAAAACTTTATTTAAAGACTTAGAGAAAGAGAGAGCAGAGATAGTGAGCGAAAAATATTGTTGTTTTAGAGATAATTATTCCGAAAGCGACTGCAATACTACTTGTATTACAATCTTTTCAGAGCACACATACATATATTGTAATGCTTTCTAATTATGTTTAGCTCTGATTTCAGGCTAAATGTTAGAAAAGTTTGAATTTGGGAATCGCTGTCATCGCTAGTAAACAGCGTTTCCTTCCTCAGGAACTTAAAGACTTGCAATGTGTTGGAACTGATAAGAGCAGTGAAGTTACTGTTACTGTAGTTGTAATACTAGTAATACATCACTTGATTGGCAAAACTCTATTGTTTCTAATTTATTACAAATATTATCCAAAAAATTTTGTTTTTCACTCTTATTGGTTCATAAAACTGATGGATCGGCTAATTGCAGAAAATGCTAACTAACTGTAGAGTAGATTCACTATAAAAGCTGTTGACTCTTCGCAAATCAGATGCTATTCTCTATTCTCTAGAGTCGGACACCGATTAGAAACAGAATTCTAAGGTCTATAGCGATGTAAATGTAGAGAAGTTTTTCAAATCTTTTGTGTAAAAAAAGTATGAAATGATGTATTATTTGGAGACTTATTTAAATAGTGTTTAGTCCACACCCAACCAAATAAGAGCTTATTGTTTGACTAAACCTTTATAATTGAACAACACTTGAATACCAAAGTATTTATTTGTTGTGCATCAGTGAAAGTGAATATATTTGTGCTTTTGTTAACATTTTCTAACACAAGTGAACCATCACTAGGGCTGAGGGCTCTGTGGGCTCTATCTTCATCTCACATCACACACACACCACACCACTCACACAATCAGACTCTTGGTTTTGAAGCTCCTTTTGATAAAAATTTAATGCTTTTCACTCATCGCTTTCATCTGACAAACATTACAAAAGTAAATGGATATCATTTAATAGACGGATGGGCACAATGTCCTGTCCTCTCCTCTCCTCTCAATACAATTATATGCTTATCTCGATCTGAAAATATTTATTACTATTAATATTTTTTTCCATTTAGTCTTTAATAGAAATGTCTTAAATAGTACTTCAATAGCGATTCGTTTGATATGAAAATAAAAACAATTTTCTCTTTTTTTTACATTTTTTATGACTCTATGTTAGAGAAAGACAACTAGTATTTGGTTCAATGGTTTTCACTTTCACATAATCTGATCAAAACTTTTAAAACGAAAATTTATTGATATCTCAATATTATCTAAACTTTTCTCTACTCTTATCGTATGCTTTAATTGAAATATAAAAAATTTAATTCTTTTTAAACTATAGTTTGCATTACGTTATCGTCAAAAATGTTATCAAATTTAAAATTTGCACATTTTGTAAACCATTTAATCATTTTCTTTATAATTGATAATTAATTTAAAATATGTTTTTTGTGCAAATGTAGCGAATCTTAGCGATTAGATTCATTACAATTGCAATTCAAATGCCATTAACGCACTCTTAAAGACATTTAATACACTTGATGTCTAATTTGTGACTGATTTTTATGTCCACTGATTGGCTGTACTTTATATTAATAATTATCCGAGAAATGCGAGAACCGCTGACCAAAGCATCTCTTGGCTCCACTTCATTAGCGCCCAATCTGTTTGATGGCATCGCACAGAATGTAATCGATCTCTCAATGAAAGTCTAAGTCAAGGACTTTCCAAAACTTATGGATTCTTAACATTCAAATTGATTTCTTAATTACTTTCATTACAAATACTGTGAAGTCTTTCCATTATTATTAATAATTTATATTAATTTCATGTAATATCGGTTTACGGAAGACATTCATTCATTTCATATAAAATACCCATCGATTCAGTCAATGAATGGATTAGTTGAGAGACAGACGGACTTCCAATCACTCGAGTCTTTATTGCAAACAATTAAATGAAACAAAAGTCCATTTCATTGACTTACATATTGAACCGAATTTTTAAGTAAATTCCTAGAAATTCTTTCATTAAAAATAAGTTTTTCGATGTAATATTGATAAGAAGTAAGTTCTCATTAATTTGTTTTTCCTTTTTTTGCAAATTATTTTTTTGTGATTAGTATTGAATTGAAGTGAAAGTTATTGTCAAAAGTGTAGAATTGGGGCGAATTCATCGATGCGAGCGATACAGTGCTATACTCTATGTTATGTTATATTGTTTTTGTATTTTACTTATTGTATATCTAATGCAATCACTTTCGACATTGCGCTCACTTTTAGTGTCGGACTCTATTGCAGTCAATGTCATGTTCTCTGACACAAAAAATGAAAGTGTTTTCAAGTAATACGGCATTAATTAGAGACCAAGTCTTGCATGCGATTCACAATTGTGTTCTACAATCAAAATATTTTTCTCCATCCCCTCTACAGTAGGACTGACTCTGAATTGCAATAATACTATGAATGCGTTCAAAAGTATCTTATATTCGGTCCAATCGATTGAATTCCATATTCCATAGCCTTGTCTTCAGATAAATACAATATTAGCGATAGTTATGGTTAGGAATGGAAAACAGTTGCCAATAGTTTGTTCACTGGTTTGACATATACTCTAAACATATATTAATTCAATTCATATTAATATTCGTTAAGTGCTTATAGAAAATCTAATGAGATATATGCGAAAAGAAATTCTGGCCTAACAGCCAACCAAACGGCTTCTCTTATTAGCATTTATTAGCTATTGGTGTCTGTGCGCTGTCCCTTATTGTGCCAAGGACTGCATGTGCACTGAGCACTGGTAGGCCTGATCTACTGCTCAATATAACTTTGAATAATTTTACTTTTAATTACACGAATCTATTGATAATATGTTTTGTTTGGTTCGATATCTATGTTTAGTGTCTAGTGTTGAGCCGTTTAAGCAATCGCTTACTCCTAGAGCTCATATCATATCGTATTACAAGCTTTGAGTTTCAATAAAATGACAAAACTCTTGGAACTGTTGGCTCGCATTGTATGATAACTTATAGTAAAAAAAGTTTTATTACTTTAGTCTACTGTATGACAGATGAAAGTATTGTCACTTCTCTTCTCTCCCTTCAAACAAAACAATTAATCATTTATTGGAATTACTGTTAGAGTTAGTCTTCTTATAGTGTCAGTCATGTGTCTTGTAATGACAAATAACAACATCAATACCAGTGAAGCTAATAATTGTGAACTGCCTGTGCCTTCACATAATCAACATCTGCAACAACCGCAACATTTCGGATATTTCACTAATTCTAATAGCAATGCAAATAACTCTAGTTTTCCCTACAGTTTGACTTATGCTCTCTTAACCCAGGGCTCGGCTAACCTGCGCTACTCTTCCTCTCAATTTTGCAACTCTTGTAAGTAAAATCAAAACTTTTCTTTTAATTCCAAACTATGCTATAATCAGAGTATTAACCATTGATTTCGATTTCTATGAACTCTTGTTCTGACTCTTGTGCTAATGAATTGGTTAACCAAAAAAAGAGTTGACTTTTATTTAATGGTAGAAAATATTGTGTTGAATGTCGTGATGACAAACAATTACATTAAATAGTTATTCAATTCATTCTCTTTTCAAATGTAATTCTTTGTCTGACGTAAGAGTCTTATTGCCCCCAAAAAGCGGACCCGTCTTTCATATGGCGTTTCATATGCCAAACATATGGTGTCTTCCCCTCTATGGTAGCGCTACTCTCCTCCCAAAGTTTGTATTTTAAGAGCTGTAGGTCTGGGAGGAGATTCGCTCTCAGGCACCGGACTCGCAGTCACTGTTCTTCAGTTCTTGAATGAAGTGAAGTCGCACTCTATATATATATTAGAGTCTGAGGTCGTGTCAAAGTAGTCCTACGGTTGCCTTTGTCTAACATAAGTTGTGCGAAGAGTGCCTTCTTTGCTAACTGTGCGAAACTAACTGCAGATTCAGTTGAGAACATGTGTCTTATGTACTGACTTTCACTATAACACTACACAAACTGATGACCGGATGCTTTGATTCAGTTCTCAATGAAAAGTAGTATCTCTTAAAGCGTTTATCAGTTGTAGTATTTATAGTATTTAGTAATTATTGTTTAATACCTTTTAATACCTCTCATACCTCATCACATACCTGATCCCAATCGTGACAACACTTCTCGTTTACTACTATAGCAATGATTAATACTATCGTTAAAACGTGCACTCCTTGTGAATGATGTGAACAATGATTTACTATTGATTGCCACTACTGGTGCTCTCAGTTCAGGTGTTTTATTAGTAGAAACCAGTGTTTGGGCTCATAATGCGGTGCTTTTGATGACAAACATTCATTGATTGTCTTTATAGACTGTTTTGTGGTTTTTGTATGCTTTTAGCACTTGTTCGCTGACCTGACTATTATTGTAAAAGTTATTGTGTTTTTTGTATTCATTCTAAACCATCGGACGAATACAACACTCGTCGTGGGATTGACTCGTATTTCTAGTCTTTGCTTTATTGCTCACATCTTTCATATTAAATATATTAATGTTTTTAAATACCATTCCTCTCTCTGTCTGTGATATTTGACGATCCGATTACTGTTTCTCGATATCAGATCTAAAGTTTTGTTTATATATATATCAAAACCAAACTTTCCAATCAATGACAATAACACCAATACTTTTTCAAAATAAGTTAATTACAGTATTATTACAAATATTAATACAATAAATAAAATGCAAGAAAAAGCGGTTGAAGTCATGAAAAAGCCATTAAAGCCATCGAATAATTCCCGAAAATTTAATTCGAAGATTGGCGTCAATTCAAGTCTAAACATATCTAACTCTAAAAGCAGAGGTAAAATACTTTTTCACTAATTTATTGCATAAAATATATTACTCTTTAAGAGGAATATATAATTTGTGATCCATTGACAACATCTAACCGGAAACCAAAAGGTTGTCCATTGATGTAAACCGAGATCTAAAAATAATTGCACTAATTATTGCTGTTTCTGTGCCACTCTCTAAGCGCTTCTCTATGTTGTGCTCCTTTTGATTAGTTAGGAACTGACTGTTCGCTCGGAGCCATAACTAAATCATTTGTCTTAGGGATCAAATTGTGAATAAATTTCAATTCAGGGCCAAAATCACGATTAGGTTTAGTTTATTTTTAACAATAATTTGATGCTTAGATTAAACTCTATTTCGATAATAAAAAAATATATAAAAAACTATTGATTTATGAATTAAGAAGAGATGGTCTTCCAGTGTCTTGACTGGTGCGCCAACTAATTGGAACGAAGCGCGTGTCTAATGCACTCTAAACTCAGGGAATCATAGATTGAATCGAAAGTCAGTTCATGTCTAACATCTGGCAGCCATAAGCCATAAGCCAGGACTCCCTTATCTATTCTCAAATATTTTCACTCTTCAGGCGTAGAGTCTGTACTGTATATAGCGATTGGGTTTGAGTTCTACTCTTCGGCTCATCAACTGGTAGTAGCAGTTCTAGGCCTAACACCAACGGCCCAATACACCAGATCCTAACTCCACTCTCCACTGCCATAGTTTTTCTGGAATAAAAAAAACTTTTTAACTGTTAGCAGATGTAAGACTTATTAGTATTGAATTTGAGAGTAAGCCAGTGCTTACCAGTGCACCAGTCCTTCACTATATCTACCAATTTATTAAAGTCTTCACTAATGAACTATTTTGACACTCACTCTAAGACTTCTAACACACGTTAAGACATTATTTTTCTCTTGTGTGACAAACACTGTAATTATCGTCTCTTTTCTGACATTTTTTTCTTGTTTTCACTAAAAAAAGTAGACTTTCTTTAGGACTAACCGTTTGATGGTTTGATATAAATATGAATTTAACTATGAATATGAAAATATGAAATATTCTAAAAATATAATCCAATATTATGTGAATGTTTGAGACATTTTTCATCGAATGCATTGTAATATTTGTAGTGAAGGCCTGTTTGTGTCCCTCTTTTTTTGGTGATTCTGATGTCGTATGTATTCTTAATTTTTTCTCACGGGTAGTAGCGGTTGGTTATCCCCTTTGGAACTGATGTGAATTTTTGCTGTTATGCCACTCTTTAAAGCACTGGAGGGCTGACTCAAGAAATAGGGACTACGAAAGGGAAAGAGAGAGATAAGGGGAAGGAAAGTACGTTTGGTTTGCGATACGAGAGGACTGAATGTGTGAATGTGAATGTGTATTACAGTATTAGACAGCACTGGCATCGAGTCCTCCATCCGGTTTTCATTCATAAAAATGATTTTCTCTTCGTCTTTATGCCCGAAAGGCAGCACAGGTTGAGGGCTGTAGTACTACAACAAAAAACTTTTCATTCATAGCTGTATTTTCATTGAGAAACTCGAGTCTTGTATTGCATGAAATCTTATTGGTTGGGCTCAATGGTTGGGCCGATGGCGTGGGAGCGATGCCAGCGATGCGAGTGTGACACGAATCCAACTGATCTGGTGTTCAGGGTATTGATGGTTAGCTATAATAGTAGTGAACAATGACTGCTTGGCTTTGCTCTGCTCTGTCATTGCTTTTGGCCCAGTGTTTGGCCAAATGCATGGGAAAACAGGTGAAATAGCTGGCAGTGAGAGACTACGCCCTAACGGTATGGCCTTCAGCGGTCCCAACCATATCATCTGCCCTTAAGTAATGCCAACTATGGCGACACTGAATTCATTTTTTACATTTGTCTGACTCTCTCTCATAATAATACACTCCTTTCGCTCAGACATTACATTTAAGATCTCTTTGATGTCAGTCTAACTTAATTCAAGTCATTAATGATTTATCTCTTATTGTTGTTCAACACAAAGAATCACTTATTTATTGGTTTCAATAACTTATCACTAATTCTAAAAAATATTCTTCAATTAAGTGGTAATAGAATAACAAATTAACGCTTAATTAATGGCCTTAACCTTGTGTTTCGATTAAATTATAAGAATTATTTGCAAATAAAAGTCAAGTTTTTTCTCATAAAATTTTTTTCTCATATTATAAATTCAGTTTTGATTGATATCGAAAGTCATTAAATTACTTTCCAAATCATATCTGATATAAAATTATATGATTTCATAGATTGTTGTGAAAAAAGTCTAAGAATTGATTCAATTTTATCAATAGTTAATGCATGTAATGCTTGTTTACTATCTTATCGATCAGTACAACAGAATCAGAATTTTTTTCAATGAATTTTCTGTTACATCAGTTTTTCTTTATTTTTTTTGATGAATTTAGTGCCTGTAATGTAAAGTACATCTGAAGTACATTGAGTTGAGCTGAGAGACAGACATAGAGAGCATAACTTATATTTATTTTTGTTGAATTGCTATTATTGTTTGGTTGGCGTTGTGCTGAAATACCTGTCTCTTTTTGTGACGCCCATCCCTACATGTTTGACCAGTTTTAGGCAATATTATTATTATTTAATGAACCTTTGGTTAGAGTGGAAACTCTACTGGTATTAGGTATAGACTATAATGTGTTTCGTATAGAGTTAGGCAACGAATGACATGTCTCTCTCTCGACAGGGAATGGAACCATTGTCTGGTTGTCCTTTCGTGATCACATCAATACAATCACATTCACATTCCATGAGTGACTTTCTAATGACATGCAATACAAAGCAATTGTCTTATCTCTATCTAAGGCTATATATAATAGGAATCTATGATTTTCGCCAATCATTTATATTTTTATCGTTAATTTCTTTCCTATCATTACTGAAATGATTAATGAGATCTCAACAGTAGAGACAATCAAAAACATCTTTAAAACAATAATAAAAATATTTTTAAAACTCTTGACATCTTTCAAAAGCTGTTATTTTGAATTCATATCATTAGCTGATGAGACGTTAAAAAAATATGAAATATTCTTGACTTTGTATATAATTTTTCTCTCAAACCTTAACGACAAAAAGATTGCTTGAAAATAGACTTTTTTTCTAGAAAACAGTTGTTTATCATTGGTTTGGTTATCACTTACAAGTGCTCTCTCTTTCTCTTTAAAATACATTGTATTTGAGTTGAGTTCGTTTGCCATCTGTTGTTGTGACCACTTTTGCTTACAATTCAAACGCAATCATAATTATTGTCAACTAATTTACAACTGAATAATACTTTTTAAACTAATTATTCTTTAAATTATCCTTAAATATCAGGATTTAATTACATTGAAATCGGTTATTGTTTTACTTTATAAATAATAATTAATTCGCAAAATAAAAACTTTTGAAACTTTTCTTACCTTAACATTAATTCCATATTATATTAGCGCCTAATTGTTGCGATAATTATGTTATTAACAAAAAATTGTTTATAAATCTAAATAATCAGAGTTTAAGTCTAGAAAGTAGTTTAACTTATTTTTTATTTAAAGTTTGAATTTAATTGATTAAAAAGAATTTTTTCGTCAAATTATCCTAAAATCTAACCTTTTTATTGCAGAAAAAGTACAAATTAATTAATTTTGAAAAAATTATAATCAATTTTTATCACACATTCAGTACTTCCTATAAATCTCATTAAACTATTCAAATGGTTATCTGTTTGTTCTCATAATTGAAAAAACATTTTATGACAATAAAAAAATTGTTTTTTTGGGAAGTTTTTCAAATATTTTATATTCAACTCAGATATTATTGAACTTTTTTTGTTATGTAAAGCATTTGATGCGTTGACTTAATCGACAAAAATTGAAAATTAGCCCCAATTGACACTAATTTTATGCAATAATTTATTTATTAAAAAATTTAGAGCACTTTAGTTATCGCATAGTATTTATGGTTAACTTGTAAACCAGATCGGAAGAGCA
>JAQIYF010000263.1:0-11504 GCA_034700865.1 Oribatida sp. Gr-Ori-00025
ATATCCGCAAAGACATTGGTTATCATCACTCGGTTTAACAAAACAATAATAAATATATGGAATTCAGTAATAATAATAATAATTGGAATGGAATGTGAATGAGAGGAATGAGAGGACAGTTACCTGAATGGTGTACTGAAGCATCTTTATTGGTCCCAAAGAGACTTTCAGGCCTTCAATGGCGCCCATAAATGCCTGAACCAAATGGGGAGAGGTTTCAAAAATGTTGGGCCAAACGTAATTCAATAAATGAGTCAATGCGTCCTCACATCCAAACCCATAGACGCCGAGAGACATGTGTTGAATGGCAGCGCAGGCCGTCTGCCGGTGCACTAAATCCCTGTCCATTAGTGCGTCTTCAAGTAGAGGACTGATGGCATAGATGTAGTCTTTGCCCATTTCGCCGATATATTCAAAGAGAAAGGCCAGTGACTTGAGAACACCGTTTTGTACATTCAGTTCTGGCACTCGATATTCATTCATAAGCGCCGGTAATACAGTGAATGGGGAACAAGTTTCGGCCACAATAGCGATGGCAACTGTAGTGCAAACCCTGTTCTGTCTTTCCTGAACCCGAAGATTGTTGAGAAGAGTGGCCAATACGTCGTGAGGACCGATAGCTTTGGCGATATATCCAAAGGTATTGACTGTCGCTCTTCTGATCGCCTTTTTGTGTGCTTTCAAGAGCTCCAAGAGTTCGAAACAAATTCGCATCCATTCTCTGGCCGACACATACTCTGCTCCGCGATCTGCTATACGTCCGACCAAATCAATACAGTTTTCCTGAACCTTCTCGTGTCTGTTCTTAAGGATAGGCGTCAAACGGGGCAACAGATCTTTGATGGGAGGCGTCATCTTATGCATACCAATCACATTAACAATGGCTTTGAGAGCACCCAATATGGATCCCAACACTTCTGGATATTCTTCACCCAAATACTCATAGAGAACAACACCCAAATGTCCCATCAGTTTCTCCTCTTGACATGTCTTCATAACAATGGCTATCCTTGAGATGAGATCCGCCGCCTGTTGTCTCACTTTCGCCGACTTATTGTTTAAACGCCAGAGAATTGTTCCACAGATTTGAGGCAAATATGGTTTCACTCTCTTCGCCAATGCGTTGACAATAGTTCCGAAACCATTCAACATAACTAAGTCCTCAGTTGTCTGCTCTTGAAATGCGTATAGAATTCCATCGATGAGCTGCTCTTCCAAACGGGAGTCAATCTGAGCGGCGCCTAAGTTCGACATAATCTTCTCAATGGTTTCCATAACCATCTTTCTGTAGGCCTCGTTCTCATCCTTGAGGTCGTCCACTATTTTGGTAATGATTTCCGCCGCTTCCACTTTGTTTGCGATCTCAACAGTCGTGTCCACTAATTGTCTGTAATTTCTGCGGTCGAGTGCCATCCGATGGTTCCAAAAGTGACGGAAAAAATGGGGCAAAACTTCTTCTTTGATATACTGTGGTTCGACACCATCCGTACCGCAACACTGTTTCACGACTTTCAGTACAATTTTCTTCATCTCTTCATCGGGTGATTGAAATTCTCGGATCAGAATTAGCATCACTTCTCGTGTGTAGTAATTGGCGTATTCGGCGTCCATTAGTGGAATCAAATATCCGATTGCTTTGAGAAAAGCCGCCAAACCTTTGCCTCTATGGGTGCGAATACCCTTCCAAAGAGGCTTTAGAACCGAATCGAATGACTCAATACCATAAGGAGTGGCCGCCTCTGCCAGTGCGGCCAATGCCAGGGCAGTAATGGTTCTGACTTTCTGTTGTTCGTCAACCAAACCGTGTTCTATGATCTCAACCAAACTCCTCAGATGTGGTAAAATAGCGCAACCCATCAGAATAGCGATCTGTTGCACTATTTTAATACCAGTGTGTCTGGCCTGCCATGACTTCTTACTTTTACAAACGGCTTTAAGGAAAGGCAATAAAGACGGAATTCCCAGAGCAGAGGCCACAACAGCAAAAGCGCGTGCAGTTGTGTTTCGTACGTATTCGTCAATGTTGTCGATGTCGGGACGCATAGTCGATATCATTGTCGCCAAACCCGCGGCTTTCGCTAAATTTGATATAATCTCTCGGCCCTCGACTCTCGCGTAATAGTCCTCATCGATGAGTAGCGGTTCAATCACTACAAGGATTTTGTGGACATAAGGGCGAACCAAGTCATCCAATTTGTATAGAATCCGATCGATTACTTTCACTAATAGATGTCTTTCCTGGTCCTCAAGTGTTGGAGACATGAGTAACGGTAGTATTTGATTGAATAGCGGTCCGGCGCCAAACTCACGGGCCTTGTCAGTGATTTGTCTGAGGGCTGACTTCCTCATAGGAGGCGTTCCGTTCTTTATTTTAAGCAATAATTTCATTATTTTTCTTTCCTTTTGTTCGTCGGGACTCAAGGCCTCCTCATCGACGTCTGTCAATAGTTTATCAAAATATTGAATGTCTTCGGGTTTAAGTGGCGGCAGATTCTGTCCTTTGGGTTCCATATCCATCATTTTCGACGATTGCTCCTCCTTTTGAATGAAGAAACCGCCCGCCCCTCCAATGCCTGCCATTGGTGTTGGTGTGGCCGTCAGTTTACGAGCGGGGGTTCTAATAGGCATATACCCGGCCGGCGGGGGCAGCACTTTATAGCCGGGAGGGAAAAGTGAGTCGAGTTCGTCGTCACTCATCGGTCGGTTCCGTTCATCGATTTCTTTTTCCCAACGGAAGGCCTGCATCTGTTCGGGAGTCATAGGGACCAAATGGCCGGGTGTGGGCGTCGCCATTGCCATTGCTTTGGGACCCATAGGAGTAGCGCCACTCGGCGTGATTGGAGTCATTGATGGAGTCATCATAGAAGGCGTTCCCGGAGTCATTCCCCCGCCAGCAGCCGGTGTCTCATCCCATCGCGATCTACGTTTCGACGCGCTTGGAGTTGGAGTGTCTTGAATCAGGTCAGCGCCTCGGTCTGCACGGGGTGTTTCAGCCCAACCAGAGCCGTGTCCGGGCGTCTCTCCGCGTTCTGTTTTAGGTGTTTCATCCCATCGATTGCGTCTAACACTAGATTTATGTCCCGGAGTCTCGTGTCCGGGCGTTATAGGAGTAGCACTCGTATGCATAGGTGTTGGATCCCATTCTGCGTGGCCGGGAGTCTTAGAGCCGTCCGGTATTCTTCCAGGTGTTTGGTCCCACATTCCAGGGGCGGCGGGAGTGGCGGCCTCTGCATAATCCCAGTGCGACTTCTTCTGAGTCGGTTCATCTGTGGGCGTGTCTGCCTGTGGCTGATCCCAACGACGCCTTTTTGTCGTCTTATCCGCTTTTAATTCTCCAGATTTTGATTTTTCTAATAATTTTTTACGTAATTCGGCCTAAAATTAATAAAATAGAGAATTAGAGAAATGGATGCGAAATGCAATGAAATAGTAATCACCTCTTCCTGAGAAACTGCCGCCTCTTTTATAATAGTCTGATAAGTGCGGGCTCTGGCGTCGGGTGTTTTTCCACCTGAAATATATTAAATAAAATAAAGAACAAAATGGTTAAACACTTGCAATAAAATGTATAATAAAATGAAAAGATAGCGAAACAAGGATTTAATGAAAGCCTTGTTTTGACTTTTAGTGCAAATAAAGTGACAAAAATTGGAGCAAAAATTGAATAATTACTGAAACAACAGAAATTAGATAATCATTTGTCTGATTGTCTGAAATCTAAGCACAAAAACTACAAAAAAAAACTATTGAATTATAGCTCCAAATGTTGGCACTTCTTATACGTACTTCTTTGTGTCCACATCTATAGACCTCATGAGTGGTCTAAAGGATTGATTTAAAGCCTGAAAAATAGTCTTTGTTCTCATTAGTAACGGTTTTTACTTTTGATATCATTCACACAATTCATAAATCAGACCCTAATTATCATTAAAAATAATTATATTTAAAGCCCTAACACGTACTGAAATGGTGTTGACTTCAAGAGATAATGCGAACAAACACTCAATTGAGTTGTTTTTAGTCATTTGTCCGGAAGACTGAAGGAAAAGAAACTTCGATTAGACATCGATTTACTCCAAAAAACAAATTCAGTTTTACTTTCAATCAATTTATTTATTAAATCCTGTTTTCAATTAAAAACTTTTTCGCATTAATCTAATCGAGAAATCAATTTTAAAAAAGCCATTCATTCCTCAAAATCATCAAAAACATCAACCAATCAGTCAATTCACTCAATCCTTAACTCAATTAAACTCTTAATTCACAAAATAATTTGTTTTGAATTACAAAAACCCAACACTTCTTACACTTAATTCAGAAGTTTATTAGAAAAATAAAAGCGAACGACACATACCGTCAGCGAAGACATCAACTCTTTCTGGCGATAGTTTTCGTGACCTATATTTGCTTCGGTACTCATCCTCCCGTTCGGCGATTCGTGGAACTCTTCGATCAGCCAATGGATCAAAATCCTAATCAAACGCCAAATAAATCAATTAATAAAATGGTAATTAAAGATAAAAATGGGAATCAAATGGTTGGCAAACCTTATCGATCATATCGGAGAGGAAAACATTCGGGGCGTTGATTGACTTCTTGGAGCCAAACGATCCGTTTGTCGTCTCGTAGTCGTCGTCCTAACAAACAAATCAATTCATTATTAATTAATTAAATATTCAATCAATAAATGACTGCAAAAGACTGCAAACCTCATAGTCATTGTCGTCATTGGCGGCGATGGAAGTGTTATAATCTTTGTATTTGTTATGATTGTCGCCATAGATGTCTGAATCCATGTTTGCCTTCGACAAAGACATTGACATTCTTTCTGAATCATTGTCTCCGTTCTCGTTCTGAACCATCGCTTTCTTGGCCTGAATTTCACGGATTTGTGACTCGATTTCTGAAATCAATGAAAATGACAAACAATTAACGCATTAATCACTTTATTGTCAATTGAATGACCACTAATACAAACCCTCATGAGTTCTGGCCGGTTGTGAAGCCATTGTGTGTTATGTTTGTGACAATCAATCGGTTAATTGAGAGTTAAATCAAATTTCAAAACATTTAAAAAACAATTGAATTGTGTTTTCACTGAAAATGCAAACAAAACGTCAATTCTTTACTAAAATGGAGGAAATGTTTGCCAAACAGTGTTTCGCGACATCTCTTGACTTCATCTGACATTAAATTAAAGCAAAATTTGTTTCAAATTGAAACTTTCAATTAAATAATTAAAAAAAATAATTTCTTATAATAAACACAATTTTATTTCATCATCAAATGAATGAATATTAAGTGAAATATAGATTACCATTAAAGAGGTATTAATACATTTGACATAAAATAGAGAGAAATTACATCAAATCCATAGACGAATAAGTTTTCGGGGATTATATGAGTTTTCGTACGAATATTATATTGAAATACAATTCAGTTTCAAATGAATAATTGCTGAAAAAAATTATCGAAAAAATAGCCGAAATATACTGCATATGAAAGCAAATAAAAGTTTTGTCAAAACAATGCAATCAATAATTTGAAGGACCCCTTCCCTGATTGAGGAGTGTATTGATTCCGGCACTCATTTGCTTCTCTTGTGCCGACTGTTTGTATTCAATGATAGCATCGGTCAGATCATTGATTATCTGTTTGGCGACGCGAATGTCTTCCTCGCCCTCCAGTTTACAGGCCTTGATCTGTTTGAGCGCATGTTTCAGCACTTCTGTCTGTTGGCCCGACTCAACAGTAATGATATCCGACTCCACGTCAATAGACTCCTCATTCACGTCCGGCTTCTCGTGTCTCACTTCGAAATCTCCTCTTCCATAGACCAGTTCGAGCTCCTGAGCCCTTCCCTGAGCCATCTTAATGAGAGCTATATTACGATTGGCTCGTCTCCCGTCGGGCAACAGATAAGTCTTCGCCTGATTCGGGTATTTGTTGGCCTAGAAATCAAAACAATCATTAAATTGTTGCCGAATATCAATAGATATCCAAAACTGACGATATATCTGACGCGATGGTTATAACCGGTCACGTGTTCCATAACAGATGCACACGAATTGAATTGTTTGCAGAGCCGACAGTGGTATAGACGCGGGGACTGACCGTCCGGATCGATGTATTCAATCATATACTCGAGTCCTATGTTTTACAAACAAATCTTTTTAAAAAATGTTAAATTGGTTCCAAATCCTACCGATGACCGGATGTTTAGTCAAAGTCAACTGCGCCTCAAGAGTCGACTTATTGTTGAGAACCAAATCGATGAGAAGCGCGTCCTTTCGAGGAACTGAACCATAAATTATAAAACAATTAAAAATCAATTGAATTGAGACATAAAAGGAATCCAAACCTATGTTTCCGTTAATTATAAGCTGAAGAAAGAAAAGAAAACATTAATTAACAGACAATTAGTGGCAAAACATGTCATTAATTACCGGCATTTCCCTTCTGTCGCGCTTTCGTCGGGGCGGCGGCGGAAACAACATTCCACTCGACGGGTCTATATTCGGGTCTAAAGTCAACAACAATTTAATTAATCTTTAGAACCATTGGTTGTGCTCGAGAAGTGGACAAACCATTGGCCTTCTGTTCCAACATATCCTGTACTTTGGATCCCATTTTATCCCAAGTCATGTCTTCCATCTTTAGGGGCGTATTGTCTGTAATCCGATTGAACTCTGACCTCAAGTCATCCAAAGAAGTGGTCGACGAAGAGATTTTTGGGATACGACCCAAATTTGGTGAACGACGTCCGCCTCCACCACCCCCTCCACCGCCGCCGTACGGCTGTCGGGGCGGCGACCGGTCTCTGCCATACATTCCCGATTCATTGGGTGACTCACGACCGCCTCTGTTCCCATAACCCGAGTAATAAGCCATTGAATTATCACTTCTTTGGATCAAATGATTTAAATTAAAAGTGTTTTTGTGGCAAAACTCCAGACAATTGAGCGATCATTCAATACAAAGCCTTTCGACACTTGTTTTGGTTCACAAATTAAGTGACTTTTAGCCAAAATCTTTAAAACAGTTTTAAACCTTTAAATCACAAAATAATTATAGATTTTCTTATATAATATATTCAATAGTTTTAGTAAATTATAAAAAATCTTATTTTAATTAATTTAAATCCAAATATAATTAATTTATATGATTACCAAAATTCTGGGGTTTATTAAATTCAGCTAAAATTTACTGCATTTTGTGAATGGGTCTCAATTTTATTGATCTTTGAATAAAAGCTGATGTAACCTGAGTTTAGATTAGTATAAGTGCATCCAATTTACAGTACTTTTTTATACTGAACACGCATTTTAATTGATGTGTAAAATAGTCATAAAATATACCTTTCATTTAACAACTTTTTAAATCAATGGAAATATAAAATGAGTTATTCACTGACAACGTTACTATAGATCCAACAAAAATATAAATTTAATTTTCATTCAATTGCCGGTAAAATAACTTTTTTTTATTAAAAAAATTCTTTTAAATCTCTTGTTTAAGCCATTCCTCTGAAGAGTAAAATCATTTCTAATTTTATTTGTATTTAAATCTCAAATTCAATAAACATTTGAATATATTTAAAAGTGTTTTAATTAAACTGATTATCAAATTAATGAATAAATAGCACAATATTTGAAAAATAATTAATTTTTAGAAATCTCTTTAATGACATTCAAATCAAACTCAAGTTTTGCCAACTTTTCTGTCTTTTCCTTTAAATCACTTAATTCTTTGCCAATGTGTTGATCGAAAGGAACCCTTTCTTTGACTGCTTTGCCATCAGATTCTTGTAATTTGTTTCTAAACTTTTGTTCCGATTCTTCGATCAATTGATTCAAAAACAGGATTTGTTGGTCGAAAACACATTTCATATTATTTGCGGCCAATTCCGGACAATTCATTGTCTTATTGTTCACCTCTTCCTCCAACTCATTAATCAATTCAATGATTTTCTGTTCACTCATATCATTCAGATTCCAGGGAAGCGTTAAATCGGCCATTGATTGGTCTGAGTCTTCATTCGGAGAACTCTTTCTTGAGATAGACTTATGTTTTTCAATGTCTGCCAAACAAGAGATCTGACCAATCGATCGATTGAGTGTTTGATTTCTGGACACTCTATTGACCACCAATTGGTAGAAGTGATCATTGAGTGACAGCTCTGGTTCTGATTCGGTGTCAGAAATGTCTGATTTGTTAAGATATGTCTCAAAGACATCAAACAGTTTCTGATTGTCGTAATCATTGGGTATTTCACAGTCTGTTTGACACAAATTCATTCAAAATTTGATAAATACGTGAATGAGTGGTACTGACCATCGTTTGAAGGGCTCATATCTTCATCTAAATTGATGTCCGCATTGAATGTAGAATCCATTGGAAGCGTTGGAAGTGTTGACAATGTTTTCAAAGCAATCACTCAAATGACCGGTTCATCGGATTTGGCGCCAAAACAACAGTCAATGTCTTCGTGTGTCGTCTCTTGTGTTCAACACAACAACTAATCCATTGAACAGTCATTTGATTTCAACAATGAGTACATCTGTTGATCACTGGATGGCAGTTAAGAACACAAATGTGTGACAAACGAGTGTATCGTCTGTTCAAGTCTTGAAGTATTGCTGAAAACGTATTGATTTTAAACCGCATTTTGTGTCACGTTTTCAATCATTCACTCAATTATTGGATTTATTTCTCATTTAATTTAATTTAAATTTTAGTTTCATTTCAATTAATATTTATTTTTCACAAAATCTCTATTTTCACACAAAAACTGTCAAATCAGTGATAATTGTGATAATCATTAATAAGATTAGGAATTAATTAATTAATTGAATATTGAATTGAATTTCGTGTCCAAATCAGACGATGCCTTCCGATAACAAGAAGAAAAGAGACGCCAAGAAGAAGGAAATGGCGAAACAGAGGGATCAGAAGAAGATCATTAAAGACGATGAGATTGAGACCAATGGCGTCGATAAGACTAATGGCAACTCTGAGGCCGTCACTGAAGAAGAGAAATTGGTTCAGAAGTTGGAGAAAGACATGGATTTGAACGCCGAGTCGAGAGCCTGTACTGGGGTTTTGTCAATACATCCGCGTTCAAGAGATATCAAAATCGACAACTTCTCCATCACTTTCCATGGCGTGGAGTTCTTTCAGGACACGAAAGTTGAACTCAATTGCGGCCGAAGGTATGGCCTCATCGGTCTGAACGGATGCGGAAAGTCTACACTATTAGCGGCTTTGGGTCGACGAGAGGTCCCGATTCAGGAACACATAGATATCTATTACTTAACGCGAGAAATAGCTCCGTCAGAGAAGACAGCACTCGAAGCAGTTCTCGATGTGGATCAGGAAAGGATTCGATTGGAATCATTGGCCGAAGAGTTGGCTCAATATGATGACGAAGAAAGTCAGGAACAGCTGATGGATATATACGAAAGACTGGATGAGATCGGAGCCGACAAAGCGTTGACAAAAGCGGCCTATATTTTGAATGGTTTGGGATTTACTAAAGAAATGCAAAGCAAAAAATGCAAAGACTTTTCCGGCGGTTGGCGAATGAGAATATCGTTGGCCAGAGCTCTGTATGTGAAGCCACACCTCCTATTACTGGACGAACCGACCAATCATTTGGATTTAGACGCCTGTGTTTGGCTCGAAGAAGAACTCAAGAATTATAAACGGATTTTGGTGTTGATATCACATTCACAGGACTTCTTGAATGGTGTCTGCAATCAAATCATTCACATCGACAACAAACAACTCAAATATTACGGCGGAAACTATGACGCCTTCGTTAAGACACGGGTCGAACTCCTCGAGAATCAGATGAAACGATACAATTGGGAACAGTCGCAGATCGCGCACATGAAGGTATGGATAATGTCTTGTAATCTATAATTCAGTACTAATTGTCTCAAAATGATGACCAAAAGGCCGAGTTGTAGGGACTCGGCATTCAGTTCGGGTCTCAATGCCTAAAAACTCGAAGCGATTTTATTATCTGATTATTATTTTATTGATTTTCAATTGATTTTGATTTCATGAGAATTAATAATAATGTAATTAATTTTGAATTTAAGGACTATATCGCCCGTTTCGGTCACGGGTCGGCCAAACTGGCCCGACAGGCGCAGAGCAAAGAGAAGACTTTGGGCAAAATGGTCGCGAGTGGTCTCACCGATAAAGTAGTTTCCGATAAAACTGTTTCCTTCTATTTCCCCTCCTGTGGTAAAATCCCGCCCCCGGTTATTATGGTTCAGAACGTGTCCTTTAAGTACACCGAAGATGGACCACATATTTACAAGAATTTAGACTTTGGAATAGATTTGGATTCGAGAATAGCTTTGGTCGGCCCTAACGGCGCCGGAAAGTCAACTCTTTTGAAATTGCTTTGCAATGAATTGAATCCAAGCGATGGTATTGTGAGAATTCACTCTCACCTGAAGATAGCCCGATATCACCAGCACTTACACGAACAGCTGGAACTGGATCTCTCGGCACTCGAATATATGATGAAGTGTTTCCCAGATGTCAAGGAAAGGGAGGAAATGCGTAAAATTATTGGTAGATATGGTTTGACGGGTCGGCAACAGGTCTGTCCGATTAGACAACTGTCTGACGGCCAGCGCTGTCGTGTTGTGTTCGCATGGCTTGCGTGGCAAACACCACATCTCCTTCTTATGGACGAACCGACCAATCATTTAGATATCGAAACGATTGACGCTTTGGCCGAAGCTATCAATGACTTTGAGGGCGGAATGGTTTTGGTTAGCCATGACTTCCGGCTTATATCACAGGTATTATTGACTTTAAAATCGACTTTTGTTTGAAATTATATTAATATAAATGTCTGCCCAATAGGTGGCCGAAGAGATATGGGTTTGTGAAAAGGGAACGACAACTAAATGGAAGGGAACTATTCAGACATATAAAGAACATCTGAGGAGAAAGATTCTGAAGAATATTGAAAAACAAAATTGATTTTAATTAATATTAGTTTTAGTTTCAAATAATTATATTTATTTTGAATTAATATCTAATTAATAATTATATGAATTAATAGATTTGCATAAAAATCTTGTTTTAATTAATTGTTAATCAAATTTTCCAAATGTTTTGTACTTAACGTATGAAATGTAATATTAATTTACTTTTTGAAAATTGAATTGTTTTTTGAGACCATATTAACAATCACTGTATTTATCAGTTATATTAAATTAAATTAAATTTTTTTGAATTATTTTCTTATCAATGGTTAGCATTTGAGCCATAATTTGAGCGATTAGTAGAAATGGGTTTTCAATGAAAACTTTTCATATCTTATAAACTATTTACCACTTTATTCAACAATTTTTAAATATTTTATTTCCATTTATAAAATAGAATTGAAATACAGATTCAAAGTCACTCTAAATTGTGTTTTAGATACAGATTCTTGTGATCAGAATAAACATTAAATCTATTAAATTAATAGAAGT